>JAJOZX010000349.1:727500-862500 GCA_023014485.1 Bathynomus jamesi
ATATATATATATATATATATATATATATATATATATATATATATATAAAACCATAAAAACACCAAAGCTGGGACAAAGACGAACATCTTAACTTAATCTCTTTACTGAACAAACTTGCTAACGTTTCAGTTATCACAGTAACCATCTTCAAAGCAATCTATAAATGCTGAAAAGGAAACATGGACATATAAAACAAACTAAAATACACGATGATTAAAACATTATGCAACTAATTTTTTTCTTATAAATATTAAGATAAAAATTAAAAATTAAAATAACGTAGACACAGTCGGGAATTGTAAGGTCATTACTATATTGATAGTTAATAACTCAAACGGTAACTAAAGAATCAGGTCAGATAAATAGAACATGGGCCTACCATTTTAGAAACACAAAAGTTCTGCCGATTGCTCAGTTTTAGAAATTGTAGGTTTTTCTGTCTTAATCAGGAGGGATTCCAGTATGCACAACTCCTTAACTCCATGTCCAACTCCATATATATTGTATAATGAAAATAACCACGAAGGAAAATGAAAACACGAAATAGTATTCAAGCGCTTTCGTCTAATGACATCCTCAGGAACACTGAAATTAGTAACAAGATTGAGGCTATACAGGGTGTACACAGAGTCCTTTCCCGATTTTAAACTTTAATTACATGAAATCCAAAGAAGACAGAGTAAAGCTTTGTTTTGCATGTTGTTCCATAGCACATCATGTTTATTATGTTTCTTATTAAATTTCAACATGTGCGCCGTTAGTTACACGTAGCACATCCAAGCGAAATTTGAGTTCACGCCATACGTTTTCTAGCACTGGGACGTCCATTCCTAGGCTTGTCTATCACACTGCCTGTCTCCAGAAACTTGTGGTACCAGTTCCTAATGCTATGATGGAAGGAGCGTTCTTGACATAATAACGGTTCCGTTGAATGGTAATCACGGACTCTGACTCCGCAAACCAAACAACCCAGTTTGCTTTCTCCTTCAAAGTTGCCATTTTGTTTTGGTCAATCACCACTGGTTCCCAATGAAGCACAACAAATAAGAAAAAAATCATGATGTGTTATGCAACAACATGCAAAACAAAGCATTACTGTGTATTCTTTGGATTTCATGTAATTAAAGTTTATAATCGCGAAAGGACTTTGTGTACATCCTATATATAGATCACAAAGAAAAAAACAAAAATAATATGATTGGTGCAGAAAATATTTTAAGAGGAGCATACAATTCACGTCGAATAGCTACCAGAGTTTTAGCGCCTTGCTCTTCTTATCTAAATCTGTTCTGAATTAATTCAAAATGAGAGGAGCGAGCGAAAGAAGGACCTGGCTAAGGTTGAAATTGTTTGCAAGTTGAATAATGGCAAACTCAAGAATGTTTCTATTAACAATGTTGCTCGAGAGAAACAAAATTGGAGAATTATTCTAACACAATGGGACAACTCTGACAAATGTAAAAGAAGTCACGTTGTTTACATCCAATTTTACAGATAATCCCTAAATTATTGGTAGGACTATTCTTTATTATAACATTTTTCACAATATCGTCATATGAAAATACTACATTAATGTTCAAAACTTTAAGTACATTAGCACTGCCTAAAAAGCCTGAGAAAAATGGACTTAAGGCAAGATTCCTAAAAAGCAGGTAACACAAATCACTTCCAATACCGGTAATTTTTTCTAACTCAGCATCCATGTATTCAGAACTGACGATCCTAAGAGCACGGAGAAGCAGTGAAGAAAATATGGCTTACGTATGGCTTACGTATTCTCAAAAATCATAATAGTCTGGAAGCCAACCCAGGATTTTTGTCCTGACCCAAAATTCTCGGTTAAAGTTTTTTCTCTGCTGATTATTTATCTTTGGGGTATATGTAATGAGATCCAGGGATGTGTGGAGGTTACACCCTTGGGCAATTTGAGATATACAAGATGGCCACCAAGAATACGAAAATATACCCGAAAATCAGTTTTTGGCATTTCTTCACAACCACTCATCATGCAAATAATACATGCTTTTCTATGTTTTAGGCCATGGCAAATCTAATTTCATGATCATTTTACTTTAGGATTGATAAAAAACAATATGGCGGCCATATTTACCACAAAATGGTCACTGATACCCACATATAACTTGAGTAACACATTTATTAGAAAATAGTGACATCGTTCAGTATAGAGTTATGATAAAACTGATTCACATACATATATACAACATCATGGATTTTAATTACTTACAATAATATATTATTCCAGCACACAAAATTCAAGATGGCTACCATAATACACAATTCAGCATTATAGCCATTCCCGTTGATCGCCGCTTAATACAGAAACATTGATCTAGCAAAAATTCTATCAATTATTAATTAACAATACAAAGGTACACAAATGCAGATTGCAACAGTAGCATCTCAAGAAACCCCTATATAATCATGAAAATAAAAATTACAATGTTTATTATCCATTAGTCACTGTTAGCAAGTTCATCATTCTCAATTTGTTGTACCTGTATAGTGTACTCGTTGTAACACGCATTGTCTCCTTGGCAATCACAGAATATTGTACACGCTAAGCTATTGTTCTTGCAGCCACATCGCTGACTGCTGCAAGCCTACTCATTGCTACACGAACACCTGAGGAGTTTCAGTAACTCTGCTGGGGTCAGAGGTGTGTCATTGGGCACTGTTGTTGGGGTCAGACAGTTAGAGCCGTCTTCCTTTGACCAATCGTGTGTACAGTAGTTGGGTCGAGAACGGGTGGGTCCAACTCAAGTGTGTTGCGCCATATAGAACCTGGAGATGCGCTCGTGCCACATTCTCCCGGAATGCCTCATTGATGGGAGGCAGAGTCTGTGCTTTTGGAGCACCAGCAGCCATACTCTTGCCCACCTTGGCGGACCATACCTTTAGACGTGCTTCTGTCATCGACTGACATCGCGACTGCCCATAGCAAGCCAAAATGAACTGCTCAACCTGGTATACAACATTGGGCATGGTCTTGGTTGTGTCCCCTAAGTAGTTGAGGTGATGAGCACCAGAACGCAGAATCTTCAAGGCTACACCCTTACCTATTCCGAAGAAAGTCGCAACGGTATCACAACCGGTTGCTCCATGAGCAGCCAGCAAGTCAGGAATAATGGCATGGTGCTTGAGTGCTGTGGCGTTGATGTCAATCACAGCCCGGCCTTATATGGGAGTCATCATCATGACGGGCCAAGTAATATCCCCACTACACACAAAGTAGTATCATCTGCCACCACAAGAGTTGCCTGACTACCTGCTTTAACCAGTTGTTTTGTACGATTATAGTGTCAGCTTCCTCTTGGGTTGTAGCCATGTCATGTAGTCTTATCACTATTCCATTGGCGAGTTCTACAGGCACAGGGTCACTTCCTGTTATGACAAGCTTGTGGGGCGCGATGTCATCTGTGTGCGAAATGAGGTCTGTACAGATGAGATTAATGAGTTGGGACTTGTTTGTGGAAACAGTCAGGATGACCTTTTGTGGTGGCAGACGAGTAGATTCACGTAATGAGTACACTCTACTGGCTCCCTGATCTCTACCCTGACGCGTGGACTCTTTGATGCTTTCTTCTTTGTACCTATCAAACACAAGGTAGACATCATTCTTCCTCAGCTGATTGGCGATGTAGCTTCGGAACAGATCCAAATAGTCCTGCACCGTACCACTAGCAGGCCATGGCACCACCCAAAGAACAGCGCAACCATCAAGAAAAGTGACTTTAATGTTGTTCAGTGCAAGCTTTCCTGATACATGCACCTTTAGTGCTTTCTTCAGATTTGATTTAGTCTTTGCCTCACGCATGTATCCAGCCTCATCAAACACTGAGGTTGGATTAGGGGCTAGCTCATGAGAGAGGAGATGATTTATGTCTAGATTACGGGCACTGCGTTGCAAACCCATGGCTCTGCATAAATGGTTTCAGTGTTAAAGACTTTATTGTCATCTAGCTTGATATGCTTGCGTGTTAATGACATTGTGTTGACAACTTTAGGAATACGTTCATGAAATCCATTTGGCCAGCTCTGCTCAAAGAATTCCATCTGTGCTTTCCCCTCTAGCTCTACCCTGAACACATTCACCGAGGGATGTGTGACAACTTTACCCGTGACTACGTTCACCAGTGCATCAGGATGTTTTTCTGGATCCAAAGGGTCAATGCTCAGTTCCAACTTAACCCTAATACTGTGGCGATCCTTGTCATCAGCGAGGATTCTAGATGGCATTTCCTCCTTGTGCTCTACCTGCTCTCTCTGACAATCAGTATCTCGCATTGCATGAAGATCATTTGTCAACGAGTTACACAGGTGTAAGCTGTATGCCCACGTCTTCACAGATTCTGGCTTGAGAGTGATACCTATGATCCCACCTCTGCTATGACCATATCATAAACGTGCTTTCGATGGCCATGTCACTCCATATTCCATTGAAAACCCCGGCTAAGTGATGCATGGTGTGTTGCCCTCCTATGAAATGTTGGCCCTATTGAGCCCTGTAAAATACATTTTTAATATTTTTAATGACAATATGGCCGCCATATTGATTTCAATCAATCCTAGAGTTAAAATGATCATGAAATTAGATTTGCCATGGCCCAAAACATAGAAAAGCATGTATTATTTGTATTTGCATGATTTGTACTTGTGAAGAAATGCCGAAAACTGATTTTCGGGTATATTTTCGTATTCTTGGTGGCCATCTTATATATCTCAAATTGCCCAAGGGTGTAACCTCCACACACCCCTGGCTCTCATTATATACACCCCAAAGATGAACAATCAGCAGAGAAAAAACTATAACCGAGAATTTTGGGTCATGAGGTCCGGCTTCCAGACTATAAGGACTTAATTCCACTTTTCACATCCACTTCGCCTTCTCTTCCCTACCTTTACGGTCTTATTAAAACCTACAAACCTGGCAACCCTATGCGCCCTATTAGCTAATCCGTCAGCCTATGCAAAGGACACCCCTTAATCAACCGCCCATGAAACTCTGAGAAACTCGAGTGACACTCTCGCGCCTGCAAAGATATTGTGCTCCTACAGTAACATATTGTGAAATTTATCAAGTAATGATTGAGAGTTACTGTAGTTCCGACACTGTTCATTGAACGTGTTTGTTCCTTAGTATTCTCTGTATTTTTATGAAGAATATCCTATACCTGTTCAGGGGCGGACTGATAGCAACTTGGGCCCTCGGGCATAATGAGGTCCTGGGCCCCTTGAAATCCGATTTTTTTCATATTACAGTTCGATTAGACACTTGACCCAATTGAGATTACCAAATAGACATTATGATGACTGCGGGCCGCGGCCGCCTGGCCCCCTAATGGCTCGGGCTCTCGGTCCATACCCGATTGCCCGACCGCTCAGTCCGCCCCTGTACCTGTTCTTTGTGAGCCAAAAGAAAAAAGTGAAAAAATAACGTTCACTTCATATCAGTAAACTGTTCTATTTTATGTTATTTTAACTGTGAAAACTATTCCATTTAATTGCAATTAATTTGTTGCTTTCTATTCATCACTTCAATGGATTTAATTTAAAAAACATTAAGAAATACGCAACGTTTTGTTCCGTCTTGAACTGTACGCATAAGGAAGAAGGGTGAGAAATGGTGATCCGCTTTATTCGATGAGGTAACTCTTGCAAATTACGACTCTACGTTTCCTGCGGGGGGGGCACCCCCTTTGGTCAATTTGGCGCCCCTTTTTGTCAATTTGGCGCCCCTTTTGGTCAATGTTGGCGCCCATTCCAAATGCTTTATTTTTTATAATAATTTTTTAATTTCTCAAAGCAAAAAAGTACATACTTTTTTAAATTATAAAAATATCAACACCACCCTTGTAAATACCTGGCAACTTACCTTTCTTTTTTATTTTTAGAAACTGTATAAAAATGATATTTCCCTTCGTATACTCAATTAAATTATGCTTTCCAGTTTTACATATTCATTTATTAATGGTTGTAAGCTAATGTGCTTGTAAACCCTTTGCGTAGAATTCACATTCACGATCTTCCTCTCTCTAAATGACTGATTCAGGTAATACTTTGAACAGATGGATTAGATAACGTCAATCAAATTAGTTCCAATATTTGCTACCAGAAGCCTGCTCTTTAACTACATTTTAGTAAACGCTAAACACTTGCCTGCTGGTGCTAACAAATGTATTTTTAATTCCAGTGTATGTAATTATATTTATATATAATTAAACATTATTTTGTCGCAATTTTTACATATGTAAAGGTCCACCCCTCCCACCTTTCGAAAATCCTCGATCCGCTACTGGTAACGAAAGCACGGTATTGGTACAGTTACGGATTAGTCCTAACTGCGGTCGTAAATGCATGAGTAGCTTGAACGGTATTGAGGACACTTTGAAGAACCTAATTCGGTTAGGCTGGAAGTATATTGAGTTTGTAGGCTACGCAAAAGTAGTTTAGCACGACGGAATAAACGGGAGGCAAAATGAGCTGGTAACCTACGTGAGGTTTACAGACCTGAAATAAGATGAGGAAGATAACTCTGAAGACGGAAGGCCCTACAGGCTAGAGTGCGTGTTGAGATCTTGGTGAAAAGAAATGAAGCTTCGCAGGTCGAATTGAATGAATGTTGAGTGAGTTGAAGGCGGACGGATGGCGCCAGTTGCATCTTGCAGAAGTGATGTTCCTTCCAGGGGGATGAAATCGTAGTGGGCCTTAACGGAGATGATTAACTTCGTGTATGGATGAATGGAGTTTTAAAGGACGGCGGGCCGCTCTCCGACCAAGATTGGAGATGAAGAGCGAGTGCTGAGTGATACCTGAACAGTGAGAAATGGGCAAGTGAGAACGAATGTTGTTGTTTTTTCTGTTTAAGGTGCTTCAACCCTGCTGGATTATTGACACCATTTTTTTTTTTTTACCCCCCGAAGGAAGGTTGCAAAATATGGTACATGAGAACGAATGAGGGCGACCTGAAGTGGACTGGCACTTTTATAGGCTCAGTGACGCTATCGGGTCGGTTGGCTACGCTTAGATTTGGCGGGAATTTTCGGGAAGCGAAATAAAATAAGCATTCCTTTGTGGTCTGTTCTGGCCCACGTGTTGGGAATTTTCCAGCCATGTGAGAGGGGCGAGGAAAAGGAGTTTTCTGTTATGCTGATATATATATATATATATATATATATATATATATATATATATATATATATATATATATATATATAGGGGTGGTTGAAGTTGGTACCAGAAAGCGAATAAACATCCAGTAGTTGTCGTTTCATCTATGAAATGTGAAAATCACAAAGAATTGCATTTTGATAAAAGATCAGAATGCGAATTTAGCTTTTAAATTTTTAATTTTTTCTGTTGTCGCTTCATGTGTAAAATCCCGTATGCGGCATACGCGCAACCAAAACAAAGCAAACCCAAAATTATTAACTTGTTTCTATAAGCATAAAAATCAACGTTTTGCTTGTATTTTTATATAATTATTAATTATGCATATTTATTAAAAAATAATGGTAAAATATATTTCCTGTGACCGTTCACGCTTATTTCTTACATATTGTTATTCGCATTAACACTTTTCATTATGTTTCAGATTTTCTGGTGTAAATAATGCCGAAAGCGAAAACAAGACACCTGATTTGAAAGAAAAATGAAGAAAAGTATGGAGGTGGTCCTTGTAAATTATTAATGACCGAACCAAGCACTTACAGGCAGCTGATTCAATACTATTATGACCTTAATCATGCTAACCCTGGCGCAGATTTTTGGGCCTTAGTGTAGCAAGTTAGCAAGGATTTAAAATCCATTTGGTCTTCGGTGAATCCAAGGCTGCCTTTGATTAATGACAAATCCATTGACAGAAAGGTTAAAGACCTACTCACTCTTGTGAAAGACATTAATCGCAAGCATGCTAAGGCAAGTGTCAAGCGAAATCTGGATGCTAACTTGGACAAACTTTTTGATATTTCTGCCTGTTCCTGTTCTTTGGATATTTTGCCTTGCAGTGATTCAAGAGTATACTGTAAGAAGGACAAGTGTACACAAGAACACATCATCTGTGTTGCCCTCGAAATGCAAAGGTGCCACTTGAAGAAAGAGCATATCTTCGTGATCAGCGATCCAAAACAGGTCCTAAGGGTGCATACCAGCTGTCTTTAATAGACACAGCTGCTGCCAAAAGAGACAGGAAGGCCAAACAAGGACAGCAACATGTACTACCTCAGGAGGAAGTTGAGCTAGTAGGATTTTTCATACAGCCTACAGAGTTGCCTGGACTTACAAGCAGTTCATCTGGTGGCGAGGTTTGTTTCCTTTTATTTATATTAATTATATATAATTATAAATAAATAAATAAATAAATAAATAAAATAAATAAATAAATAAATAAATAAAAATAAATAAATTAAATAAATAAATAAATAAACAGAAAACGCATTAATATTTTCCATTTATTTTCAGGAAGAAGATGAATGGCAGCCTTGGAAGAGGCCTTCAGGAGACTACAGCCTTTTAAAGTTTCCCAGATATGCTATGGATATGGAATGGAAAAATAGATAGAGTGACAACTGGCCCAAGAAGTTTCAGTAGACCCCTTGGGCAAAGGTGCGCAGAAGATATCCAGGATGAACCTCAGGTACAGTTTGAAGCTGTGGAAACTCCAATCATTGAAGGGTACATTCCAGAGGAAGTACTGAAAGACCTCAGTCATGATCAAAGGCTTCTGTATGAGTATTGCAGAGGGATCGGATCAGGAAGAGTAGATGACAGATGGGCTGCTTGGAAGATTGGTCCACTTAACCATACAAGATGGTTAACTCTTGCCATACGACTTCTTTGTTTGTACACAAGAGACAACAGACCAAACCTGAATTTGAAAAAGTTGGTCCATTACATTGTTCGAGTTTATGCTCCTGCATGGTTTGAGATAAAGGCATCCTCTAAGCTGCATGATTCTCCTCGCATACTCTTCTCTGCTATCAGCCGACTGAGGCTGATTCCATTTGATGATGTGAAACGCATTGTAAAGCAAAACATCCAGGGTAATGTTTTCTGCCTCCGACCTGAGAACATCCTCTATGCCATGGTGAAAGATGATGAAGACAGAATCAGGAATCTTGGGCTTCAGACTATACTCACTCTCAGACACAGGTAAATTTTGCGCTTCTTGTAATTATTATTTTTTTTTATTTTTTGCCAAAGCTGAGTTATTCTCCAAAAAATATGGACAAATATTATAATTGTCACTTTAAGTGGGTAATTTGTTTGTATTATTGAAACGGCAATATTTGAGTACTATTTTTCATTTATATTTATATTTTTATTTATATATTTTCATTTATATTTTCATTTTCATTTTTCATTTATAGAATGGAGAGCAACCAGGAAGCAGGGAAGAAAATTCCCCAGGTGAATTAGAATGCAAATCACTAGCATGAGCTCATCGACCTCACTGACCCTGATGTCATGGAACCACCTACCACACAGCACCTATCTGATGAAGAAATCCAGTCATTCATGGACACTAACACTAAGCCAGACATTCCAGACTTGCCTTCTCACTCTCAGAGTGTTGAGAAGAGTGTGAAATTAGTGACAGAGGTTTCCCATACCGTGTACGGGTTCGAAACTCGTCACAGATGTATCCTTACTAAAGTACTGAGCAGGAAGATGCGTCCTGCATTTATGTCAAAAGGACATTATTCTCAATTTTATGATGATTTATACGAGTAGTTTTTCTTTTTACATGAGAACATGCGATTTTTTCGGATTTATCACCTTTTGAAAGTATTTTTTCAAGTTTTGTAGCCAAAATATGTGAAGAAATTAGCAAAAATGCGTTTTTCAACGAAATTTTATCATTTTACACTTAAAACACATGATATGCATTAGGCATTGTCTCCTCTTGGGATAGAAAATGATATTGAGTTGCTACATCTATAATTAGTTAATATTATGTCTTCAAAAATGACGAGTTTACCTATCGCGTATGATGAAAATTGGGTCAAAAACCATAACAAACTTTAATTGTAAATCCGCAAGCAGGCCCTTATCTGTTTGCTCTAAAAAATTTTTGGGGGTTCATTTCTCAACCAAACCTAACTACTGGGCACTTATTCACCTTGCGATTTCAAAACATGTGGAAAATCGACCCGCCCTAAATTACATACTGTATATGGAATCCACAGACCTAATGTGCATGCAACAAGAAACTCTTCTGGGATAATTAAATCCACTATAGTCGGAATAAGTAATGGCAAATTGCAAATAGTAAGGTTGGGCTTCCATCATGAAAAAGAAAAAACGTTAGTATTTTCCATTGGCCATTACTTATTCGGACTATAGTGGATTTAATTATATCAGAAGAGTTGCTTGTTCCATGCACATTAGGTTAGTGTATTTCGTAAAAGTTATCTCAGGGAACCATTCTGAGTTGTATCATACAGGTGTGTGTATATATATATATATTATATATATATATATATATATATATATATATATATATATATATATATATATATATATATATATATATATATATATAATCAATGCATTCATAGCGTAAGTGGAAATATGAAGAGTTAAACACCTTTTCACGTAAACCTCGTAAAGCATCATTCCGCCCATACGGCCATTTCAGGGTACGAGCATCTTGCAGCAGTATTGCCAAGCAAATATCGGGTCAAAGCGTTGACGAGGCTTCCGTACGTGGTTTATCTATACTGAAAGCAACAATGCTCCGCGTTAGCCTAGTCCATAGATGGCCAATCGTCGGCCAACGGGTCCGTGTTATTTAGTATTTTTAACTTTTAAAATAGTTTGAGTTTTTCAATATTTCGTGTTACAAATTGTAAATGTACTTTATTTGGTCATATAATTTCGGCCCCCAGACTACAGTTTAAGAAAAATAAACTGCGTGCCACTTTAGGTAACTGGCACGCGAGCATAAAGAAGCTGGCCATCCCTGGACTGGTCCAAATAATATCCATATTTGTATTCAATTTCTTGCAGTTTCGTTAGTTTCATTTGCAGACACCTCCACTCCAGTTATTATCAATTCTGGTGCATGATGCACCGCAAGTTTGTGTTTCCTCCCTAAGGCAACCTGTATCACTCACAGCCATACTCATACCTCAGCCTTGCTCTACGCAAACTGGACCAAAAACCACATGTTTTTAGGGAGTACAAGAAATCGACTCTACTTCACCAGGCCAACTCGAGAGGAGGGGCGACAAGCTTGACCTTCGTGAAATGAGGAATCTTCGCACGGAACATTTGAAAGGTTGAAAGGTCTGTATACAGGCCTTGGTTAACCCTAGTTTTGCTTCCGCCTGATTTGTTCATTCTGACGAAGGTCAAGCTTGTCACTCCACTTTAGACCTACAGTTTAACGTGGAATCCGAACCACGCCCGACCAGCAGCCTAGCGTCTTAACCACTAGGCTACCCAGGGTACCCACTTATCTACCAACCAATTTTTATTGTATGGAAGGATGAACAGCTGGGTTTTGCTGTGCGCCGCCTACCGTCACCGGGTCTCGATCCCTGGGCCGATGGATTCGTAGTCAACGACGCTAACCACTACACCACCGAGGCACATATATATATATATATATATATATGCAAAGTCCCTGAGCAGCCATGCGTGCCTGGCTACGAGGCAGGAGGAGACCGGAAAGCAATTCCCTCCTTCACGAAATCCCGCAAATGAGGCGGAATGTTGTAGAGGGGTCGATCGCAGATCGATCCTAAACTGGCCTTCAAACCCTCATACAGTAACATTTATACTGTGTGTGTGTGTGTGTGTGTGTGTGTGTGTGTGTGATACATATTCTTCTAATTTATATACATAACACTGGGTAACAAAATTTGAAAAATTTTCTGTTTATTGTGATTTTTCTGTCGTTTCTTATTGATTTCAGGGCGCTGATTCAAAAATGATATTGGTTTTGCTCTATCATCAACGGTTTCAAAAATATAGGTTATCACACTTTTCATATGGCAAAGTATATAAAGAAGGCTAACATAAATATTTTCTGAAACTAAAAACACTATTGGAAATTAATGTTTATTGAGCCAAAATTGTTTGACAAACCCAAAATGGTGCAAAGGATATAATATATATCATAAGGAGAACCGATAAGAGAATAACAAGCCTCGTTATGCAGTGTGCGTTCCTTAAAACTGCACTGAAGAACGCGACTTCCGCGTATGAACATTCTTATCCTTTCTGATCAGCGGCCATACGTAGTCTCCCATCATGGAAGCATCCCAATGGCCCTGGTACCTTTTCTCCATCGTTTGAATATCTTGATGAACTCTTTCGCCATGTTCTTCACTCACATCGCCCAGGTTATCACGAAAAAAGTCTAGATGTGAATGCAGATAGTGTAATTTTAAAGACATACGGCACCCCATTTTGCCATAGCACTTAATCAAGTTTGACACTAACTCCTTATAGTTTGGTGCTTTATGGTTGCCTAAAACCCCACGAACCACATCACGGAAAGCACACCAAGCCTCTTTTTCGATCAGAGTCATCTTGGCTTCAAGGTTCTTTGAATTCAACAGCGCCTTGACTTGTGGTCCTACAAAGATGCCAGCCTTGACTTTGGCCTCAGAGAGTTTAGGGAACATGACCCGAATCTGTTCGAAAACTTCCCCTCCAAAATCTAACGCAGTTACAAACTGTTTAATTAGACCCAACTTAATATGGAGAGGTGGTAGTAGAACTATGTCAGGCTTCACAAGAGGTTCCCTGAGTACATTGTACTTTCCTGGTTGCAGTCCTTCACGTGGAGGCCACTGAACTGTTTTATAGTGCTCAGTTGAAGCCCTGCTATCCCACAGGCAAAGAAAACATGAATATTTAGTAAACCCTCCTTGGAAACCTAACAGGAAACCAATCATTTTGAAATCACCACACACGTCCCAGTTATAGTGTTCACACCTGATTTGAGTGAGTAGTTGTTTGACATTTTCATAGTCCTCTTTCATTTGAACAGAATGTGCAACTGGTATAGATGGATATTTGTTCCCATTGTGGAGTAGAACAGCTTTTAAACTCCGAATTGAACTGTCAATAAACAGGCGCCACTCTGAGGGTATATGTGTTAACCCAATAGCTGTGAATAGACCATTAACCTCGCTGCAATAACAGATGGACTGAGGAAGATTGTTCCAGAGTGGACCGGTTGAATAGATGAAAGATTGAAAATACCATTAATCTTTGCGTTAGAGAGTTGGACAGAAAAAGAATGAGAATGTGTCGAAAGTCTAGTACTGTGTGCTCTCCTTAAGGGAAGAGGCATGCAATCAGAGAATTCAGAAGAGCAGTGTCCGTTATATTAGCGATAGTAAAGAGAGAGTGAGGCAACATTGCGGCAAAGAGAGAGGGATTGAAGACAGTCAGCAAGAGGTGGGGATTTGATGAAACCAAAAGCTTTTTATTCCACCCGGTTCATGTTCTTTGAACATATCGAGTGGAATCCTTTTCAGTTGTTCATCTATTCTGCGGCCAAGGGCATTCACATTTGGATAGATGAAACCAGGAGTGTCGAGTTTGTCACGCAAATAAGCCCAAAGCCAGAAATCACATAGGGTTAAATCAGGTGATCTGGCTGGCCACTCGATGGGACCGCGCCGCCCAAGCCATCTTCCTTCAAGGTTCTTATCCAGAATCTCACGGGCAGCTGCAGAGTAATGTGATAAAGCCAATGTTGATAAAGCCAATTCCTACCAACGCCATTAGTAAACTGTGCCAAAACTTTGTCTCTAGTAGCATGATGGCAAAATGGTGGAGGAATTTGGGGTGCTTTGAATCCTGCCCCTAGAGGGGCCCCTGAAGGCCTTCGCCTTCGTTATGAGGGGCCCCTTAAGCTCTTAACCCATTTATGGGGGTCACACCGTCCTTAATGAAGGGCATTTGGCCCTTGATGGGCCCCTTGCGGGGCCCCCCTCCTCCTTGGGGAAAGGATTCATCTTCACCTTCCTTCAAAGAAAAAAAAAAACAATTTTAAAAAGGATTCGTCTCCACCTTCCATCAAAAAAAAAAGGAATCGTCTCCACCTTCCTTAAAAAAAAAAAAATTCATCATCGCCTTCCTCCTTGGAAAAAAAAAAAGGTTCAAGCTCGCCTTCCTCCTTGGAAAAAAAAAATCCACCTTGATCTTTCATGAGAAGGACAAAATCAAACAAGCAAAAACAGACAAAAACAAACAAACACATACAGACAAAAGCAGACAAAGACAGAGTTCGACACTCAATTTTGAACTTATACCCTTAAACATTAGAAATGAAAACTTAAAATAAATATCTGAAAAAGGATTTAATAAACGAGAATATGCATCGACCTCAAAATATACAATTACTTATATTATATTCTCAAAGCATATTATCACATTCTAATACCAATTTACTAATTGAAACGTAATTCCAATTCTAGATGTTAACAAATTGCAAACATTACAAAAAAAAAATCAGGTAAAACACAGTTTAAATGAAAGCAATTTCTTTGTTTAATATTTGTATTATGAAAAATAAAATGAAGGTTTATTATTTTAATTTTAAAAAATTAACTTCTCTCTTTTATAAGGGAAACTAATTTATTTTCATCCGAGCTGAACTTCAAATACAAGCTTTTTTATACATTCATAACACATGCTTAACTGTTTATTTACTTTTAAATATATAGTTTTCTGTTATTTACATCGCTATATACTTACCATCACATTCACATGACATCCTCTGATTTCTGAACTATTAACTTTACTGCACATCAAATTTCTTTATAAATTTGCGTGTGTTTAAAAAATTTAACAACGTAATTTAAGAACGTAATTTAAAAATTTTAATGACCTGATATTTGTATGTAATATTTGTATGTATGTAATGATATTTAGGCTATACATTTCGTGAATCAACACACGTAAATAAGCGAGATAATATAGCCATCCCCTCTCTCTATTTATATATATATATATATATATATATATATATATATATATTATATATATATATATAGCCCTGTAATTATTGCTGGATAGAATACCCTCATATATATATATATATATATATATATATATATATATATATATATATATATATTATATACATACTGTGTATATATATATATATATATATATATATATATATATATATATATATATGTGTGTGTGTGTGTGTATGTGTGTGTGTGTGTGTGTGAGGATATTCTATCTATCAATAATTACAGGGCCATTGCTAGCACCTCTTGCTTCTCGAAACTACTAGAGAAACTCTTGTTACTACACCGCTTGAGCTAAATGAGTTTGGTTTTAAAAGGGCCCTCTCAACCGGTCTGTGTAGCTATGTACTTAAGGAAATTATATTTAAATACACAGACATTAATTCAACCATTTATAGCTGTTTCCTAGATATAAGTAAGGCACATGATAGAATGAACCACAATATTTTATTTACAAAACTAGAAGACAGGGAAGTCCCCATGTACATATTAAATTTATAATAACATAATATACGATGAGGAAATACAAGAATTTAAGTATTGGGGTCAAACCAGCTACTTTGATATCCCCCATCCCCCTCTTTTTTATTTTTTTTTATTTGGCATTTCAGATTCAGGTTTACTATACAACATTACAACCTATTGCTTTGTTCATAAATATGCTTCAGTTACTTTCTCTCTCACTAAGTCAAATCTACAGTACTTACCCAAGCTGGTTGACCGTAGTCATTTCTTTTGTACGGTAATCCACTATATTAAATAATGTTTGCATGCTAGTGTTGTAACAATTACCATCTTTCATTTTAGATTAGTGTACTAAATATTTTTTGCTAGCAAAAATAATTAAATATGGTTACTCTAGCTTGTCAGGATGTAAACTGTAGAATTCAAACACATATTTTAGAATTTAAAGACATGTATGAGCAAATTGATTCCTCTCTCAATAATGCTAGCCTAGACTTAAATACCTTTAGGAGAAAACTATACATGTAGGTCTGGCTGGAGTGATTATGCGACTGAACTTCATAATGCACCCAGAGATGTTTTTCTAGTGTGGTGTGAACAAGGGAAGTCAGGGCAAGACCCTGTATTACATCAAAACAGAGGGCTAATGCCAGGTTCAAGTATGCATTAAGGTACATAAAAAATCATGACGATGAGTTAAGTTGGGATGCTCTGGCTAGGAAGCCCGCCAGTAAGAATCCAAGAAACTTTTGGCAAGAATTAAAAGAATTAAATAATAGTACAGTGTCTCTCCCTCCTATCCTTGGTATCAAAATGTAGTATAGTACTGACATGTGTATACAGTATATATATATATATATATATATATATATATATATATATATATATGTATATACTTTAGGGTGGCCTAGGGTGGCCCTTAGTTGTATGTGATTTTCTGAAATGAAATAGTTTTCATCTCCCAACCTCCAAAGTTGTTCTAATCCATGTAAACATATTCTGTGTAAAATTTCAGCTCAATCAGACAATAATAAGATGGCCCCCAAAGGCCCTAAAGTTTCAGATTTTAACAATATTGATATTTTTTCATATAAAACCGTTTTTATCTTCTTTACAGTGTTTTATTCGAAAGAAATATAGAATATGATCGAAAGAGAATTCAATTTACAATAAATTTAGTTATAGCCATTATTTACTTAAAACCAAAATTGGACGAGATATTCACGGAAATTGAAAAGTATCATAAGTGCGTAAAAAACCGCTTCTGGAAGGTTCTAGAAAGTTCTGCGCCTGCGGCCTATATAAGCGGCGTAATTATTTGTTGTAAAGAAAATTCACTTTCGATTATGCTTTGTGATTATTTTCCCAAACAAATTTTGCAAATGAATTATAAAGGTTTTATATTAGAAATACCAATTATCGGTGAATTTTGAAACTTTAGGGCCTTTGGGGGCCACCTTAATATAGCCCAATTGAGCTGAAATATTATACTTACTTTAGGTTACTTTAGGTAAGTTTGAATGAAGGTTCAGGATCGACCTGCGGTCGACTCCTCTGCAGCAACACGCCTCATTTGCGGGATTTGGTGAAGGAGGGAATTGCTGTCTGATCTCCTACTGCCCTCGTAGCCAGCCGCGCATGGCTGTTCAGGGACTTTACACAGGAATCTGTTCAGCTGCTTCTTGAAGTTACTCAGGTTGGTGTGCTGGAGATTCCTCACTTCTTTTGGTAGGACATTGAAAAGCTTTGGGTCTCGTATTCTGACGGTATTTTCCATTCTCGTTTTCATAGACCCTTGCCCCACCGCATCTGGGATCGCACAAATCTGTCTCTTCTCTCCTTCCAGTTTGTTTCTATTTCATTTCTAGGGTTAGGGACAGATCAAGTATTTTCCATATGTATATTATTGTGTACCGCTCGCGCCTTCTTTCGAGAGAGTAGAGTTCCAGGGAATGTAGTCTTCATCTTTCGTTTCCTCTATCTTGGACGTAAAAGTCCTTTGTATAGCTTCAATGTTCACAATGTCTCGTTTTCTGTATGGGTTTGTGAGTACTGAGCAATACTCAATTATTGGCATAATTTGAGCATGATGTGCTGCGGAAGCTCCTCCAGATGATTCCCATTTTTTTTCAAGTCGTTGTAATTTAGATATTATAGTGCTCTCTGTATTCTGCATCCGAAATTCTTACGTATTACGCCAAGATCCCTGACTTGTGGATTTGGTGTTATCTGTTTGGCTTGCAGAGTTTTGTACCCTTTTTTTCTGTAGCTCCTTATTACCATATCTTAGAATTGGAATTTTCTTCGTTGAACTTCATATTGTTCTCTTCTGCCGACTGGAATAATGTTTCATTGTCGTTTTGTAGTTTTCTTATGTCACCTTCGTTCAATATCTCCTTACATATCTTGGTATCATCTGCGAAGCATGATACAATATCAATGTTACATTTAACATTGAAAAATTTCACTTCTTGAGATATGGTGGAGATGAGGAACTTTGTCAACATCCATCAACTGAAGCGTTGAAAGCGATGTTTTAAACACCGAGTATAGCAATTTAACTTGAAGTGCTATGATAATAAATAATAGTTGTTAAGGTTATTTAAAGAAATGTTGGATGTTTTCATGAATGAGATCTTATAAATTGATTCATCAGTGCGTATTGTAATTGTAATGTATACCCTAAGTGTGACGTTTCTGGCGGAAATTTTTGGTCGGTTGGGCAGTTTTCATGTGGTAGATGCCACAAGTTAGTAGCTGTGATCATGCATCCCTTATTTCTTTGACCAAATATGATAACATTAAAGGTTGAATAATTGTTTTGGAGCAAAGTAGTGTACATGATTGTAAATATATTTATATATATGAGTGTAGCTAGGCATAAGCATAGCAGCATGTGCTTACACATTGAATTGGAAATTCATGATATTTTAAATAAAGTTCTCAAGATCGTTTATCATTATAATAGTCTTTTATAATTATATGATGGAAAAGAATAATATTAATTATTACAAGTTGCAAAATACACTACTTTGTCCCAATATTATGCGTTTCTATCCTATGCTCTGAATAAAAGTGGATTTTCCATCTCAGTTGATTGGGTAACTATTGACATCTACCATAAATTCCTAATTTTAATGCACCAGAGAGTATTTACAGGACTCTGTATTTAATTTTCTCCTTCAGCAGTGGAGGGTGGGTCCAGACCACTTCCACATCTTCCCACACCTCCGTGCTTCACACCTCAGCGCTTACACATTAAAAAGGGCTAGCTACGCCCCGGCATATATATGTGTATTATATATATATATATATATATATACAGGGTGTTTGAAAACTTTCTGTACAAATTGTAATGGGGGATAGGCAACACCAAGACAAACCCTTTTCGTCTATAAGTGTATGTCCGCTGACGTCACCATTCGGCGCGAGAGGGCGCCGCTGCAATTGGCTAAAAGGTGAAGTGGGCTAGACTCGCGCTTGCCGCGGGCATTCTTAAATCGGACGTAGTACGCGTAACATGGAGCGCTTCACGACTGCTGAGATGGCTGACATGCATATGGTGTATGGGGCTGCCAATGGAAACGGAAGAGCTGCTGTGAGGTTGTACCGACAGCGCTTCCCAAACAGACGTGTGCCAAACCACCAAACGTTTGCGCATTTGCATCGGCGACTGCGAGAAACTGGAACATTCCATGCAAACATGCATGACACTGGTCGGGAGAGAAACGTGCGCACTCCTGACATGGAAGAAGAAATCCTTCGGCGATTTGAGGACAATCCAAGCGCGAGCACGCGAGGTGTTTCACGTATCCTCGGTGTGAACCACGACCTGGTCTGGAGAATGTTGCACGAGCAGCAGTTACATGCGTTTCATCGTCAGAGAGTCCAGGCATTACAACCTCGGGATTACCCTCTTCGTGTGGAATTCGCACGCTGGTTTCTGCAGCAGACAGCGGTGCAGCCTAATTTTCCGGCTTATGTGCTGTTCTCAGATGAGGCCTGTTTCACACGTGAGGGTGTGTTTAACATGCACAATTCTCACGTGTGGGCGCACGCAAATCCACATGCTACACGGGTGCATGCTCATCAAGAACGGTTCGCCGTCAATGTTTGGGCGGGTATCGTCCATGGCAAGTTGATTGGGCAGTACCTGGTGCCTGCCCGACTCGACGGGCGGGTTTATCGGATATTTCTTGAAGAAACGTTGCCGGAACTGCTGGAAGATGTTCCCGTGGCTATTCGTAGACGAATGTGGTTTCAACTCGACGGGGCCCCAGCACACTGCAGCAACGATGTGCGGGATTATCTGAACGCCACTTTTGGGGACCGATGGATAGGCCGGGGTGGGCCCGTAGCCTGGCCACCGAGATCGCCCGATTTAACATGCCTCGATTTCTTCCTGTGGGGACACATGAAGAACCTAGTGTACGAGACTCCCATTTACTCAGAAGAAGACCTCGTAGCAAGAATCGCTGTCGCCGCTGGAACTGTTCCCGAAATGCCGGGAATCTTTCGACGTGTACGTCGGTCAATGCTTCGACGCTGTCGGGCATGCATTGATGCTACCGGTCGCAACTTTCAGCACCTTCTTTAAATAAACATGCCTTCTTTAAATAAACATGTTACGCGTACTACGTCCGATTTAAGAATGCCCGCGGCAAGCGCGAGTCTAGCCCACTTCACCTTTTAGCCAATTGCAGCGGCGCCCTCTCGCGCCGAATGGTGACGTCAGCGGACATACACTTATAGACGAAAAGGGTTTGTCTTGGTGTTGCCTATCCCCCATTACAATTTGTACAGAAAGTTTTCAAACACCCTGTATATCCCCCCACACACACACACACACACATATGTTGTAATGTTATAATGTTACAGACCAACAAAGACCCTAGGATCCACTCATGGCTGGTCTACCTAACTGTGTTCGTAATTGTGTATTGTGTATGTCCTCCGTAGTGGCGGAGGGGACCTACAATTTTACTTGGTGGGTTCCGAACCATAAGAACATAAGAAATTTATGTAAAAACTGCCTGTACATTGGCAACGACCAATTTTTACAAAACTAAATAATTATCAATTTAAAACTAATTAATTATCGATTTAAAACTAAAGGTAGAATCTCTGGATCCAGAGGATCAAGTCATAATAAACTACTATCCACAAATATGTTACACTCTATATCTATTTATAACCGACATGCAAATATATCAGATCCAAAGAATCCAGTCAATTTCATTACGGTATCCATCAATACTAGTACCTTGCCAACCAAAAATAAGTCACGGTCCATATCGATTGCGGACCAAGTAAAAATTTACAACCATATACATTACAATATATATACTTAGAAGGAAAAGTGTAGTTGTGGCTGTAAAGACTGTACAGTAATGTAGAAATGTGTGTGTGCACCCATTCTGGGTCTCCCATTTAAAGGTGTTTGTGGGGTAAGTGAAGATCATGAGTTTTTCAATACCTCACAATACTATAGGGGGCACCGCTCAGCAGAGCAATCTCTTTAAATGGGGTGTGTAAGGACAGAGAGTATCCCGTAACCCAAGATGCTGCCTCCCTATATCCCACAACACTTGTGTTGAGCTGTGGAATCTATCACCACAAAGCCTTTATTTTACTACCTTAAACTATACCCAATCTATCAACATATGCGTCTAATCGATTTTTAAACATGTTTATAGACGTGCTACTAATTACTTCTACAAGCAAACTATTTCAGCTATTTACTATTCTATGCGTAAAACAGTTTTTGGCAACTGCTGTCTCGAACCTTCTACTTGTCAACTTACACCCGTTATTTCTAGTCCTATTATAGTGAGATATTTCGAAAAAGCTATCTCTATCTACGTTATCGAACCCATTCATAATTTTGAAAACCTGGATTAGATCACCCCTTAACCTCCTAGTCTCGAGTGTTGTCAATTTTAACTCCTTAAGCCTATCCTCGTACGACTTTGACCTAAGCGACGGAATCATCTTAGTTGCTCGTCTTTGAACTCTTTCGATTTTGTCTATATCTTTGCGCATATGTGGATTCCAAAATTGGACCGCGTAAGTAGTATAGCCGCAAAAGGTGGAGAGTGCAAGAATGTTGCAAAGGGGGTGGGGTTGTTGCAAAGGGGGGTGGGGGTGGGGGTTGCAAAAAAAGAAAAAAAAGAAAAAAAGGAAAAAGAAAGAAAAAAAGAGTACTGGCCTTTGTTGCCAACCTAGGTTGCAAGGGGCATGCAACTTGGGGGCCTCCCCCAAGCTATTTCCCCCAAAGGGCCAGAGAGAAAGGAGGAGAGAAAGGAGGAGAGGTGTTCACCTGGCAGGAGCCAAGTGCACATTAAGACTTCAGCCGAGTAGGCGTTGTTTTATAGGCTCCTAATCAGCCAGAATCAGCCAGTTGGCTGAATCAGCCAGTTGACTGAGCCAAGGAGAGAGAGACACCTGAAGGAGAGAGAGACACCTGTAGGAGAGAGAGAGAGAGATACCTGAAGAAGAGAGAGACGCCTGTAGGAGAGAGAGAGACGCCTGTAGGAGAGAGAGAGAGACGCCTGAAGGAGAGAGAGAGAGAGGAGTTCTCCCCAAGTTATTTTCGTTTTCCTAACCTAAGAGGCCACTAAGGGGTTTTACCAAAGGGCCTGAAAGAGAAGGACCAGAGGTCCTTGCTCGGCTGGGAGCCGAGCTGGAATGAGTCTTTCATCAACTTCGCGGTCTTTTATAAGCCTCTATTCTGGCTGAATTGCCAGATAGCGCAATGTGTTCAGTTGCTGAGTTGTCAGATCGCACCATGTATGCAGATGCTGAGTAGCCACATCAAGCCATGTAATCGGGTGCTGATGTGCCAGATCGCACCATCAGATAGCGCCATGTATTCCAGAAATATTAATCATCCATTGTGTAACACAATATAACGATAGTTATTCCAATTAAATTCTGTTTAAATACACCTTTATTAATTGCATGCCTTTCCAGTTTTTTTGCAATGATCGGATTGCTAGATATATATTATATAATATATATATATATATTATATATATATATATACACATTCTTTTCTTATGTTAGGTAAATATATATATATATATATATATATATATATATAATTTATTTTATAACATTTAATTTTAGTTTAGAAGCAAATTTAACATTAACTTCATTGAACTTAAACTTTTCGAAACAAATAACATAGTTTACCTTCGAAAACTTCATAATAGAAAATAATTAATTTTATGGTTAACTAGTTTATTTCGTTTACTATAATTATATACATAGTCTTTTAAGCAGCTTATGATATATATATATATATATATATATTATATATATTATATATATATATATTATCTCTGAACTCTTTCAGCTAAAGACGCCTTATGTATAGAATTGGTTGTGTAATAGCTGATATTAAACTCTTTTAACATGTTCTGAAAGCACGGCTTATAATTTCCTTCCCCATATCCAATAGCACTTCAAGACATTATTGTACAGAAATAAGGTAACACAAGTACTACAAGAAATAAATCCTAAAATAATTATATAAGACCGAAGTAATGGTCTGACGTTGGGGTGAATCCTTCTGTTTATCAATTAAATAATTTTACACAATCAATTTTCATTTCAAATATCAGTGGGGAAAAACGAACGGAAATGAAAATTTCTGAAACAATTCAACCATCGTCATTCCCCAAACCCGTATATATATATATATCGAGATGAAAATTTACGAAACACACATTTCCGAGAATCTGTTCAAATCGGCTCACCTATTGCCAGAGGCGATTTTTTTCCGACCATAAACGACCTTTCTCACAGACAGCTTGAACAAAACCTCTCTCGACTCCATTTCTTAGATATGCCCACAATTATATATATTTATATATATATATATATTTATATATATATATGTGTATATATATATATATAGAGAGAGAGAGAGAGAGTTTTGTTCAAATAACGGGATATGCTTGTACGAGTTTACAATTACATCATTATTGCTCTGCATTACGCAGTATATGCGGCTTAATAATATTTCACCGCTTAAAGTATAGGGAGACCTGTACTCGATATGAAGGGCTTTCATATCGTTCAGTACTATTTTTGTTCCCACTTTACAACCGGTTGGTAAGTCATCTTTAAATACGTCTAGAATACAATCAAAAGCACGCACAAAGAGTTCATCGTTAGCTACATTATTAAACACAAGTTTATAAACACGCTTTTCCAAACGAGGGTTTATTTCTACCGACTCGAGCTTTTCAATCGTGAACTCACTCAACATAGCGGCAATTGAAATAATCTTCTAAATCGTTACGACAACTGCGCGTTATATAAAGAAATAGTTCTTTAGGGTGAACGGTGTAGGTGGTGAGCTCAGCCTTGTACCGATCAATTGCTTTGTACCAAAGTTTTATAAGAAACAACAAATAATTGTCCCCTAGCGCAATTGGAAAGGTTTTCACCCCACCTTAGACCCACAGTTTAACATTAGAAAATTCCACCTTAGACCCACAGTTTAACATTAGAAAATTCTGAAACCTGACTCAGTGCCAAAAAGAAACACCAAATAATTGTCCCCTAGCGCAATTGGAAAGGTTTTCACCCCACCTTAGACCCACAGTTTAACATTAGAAAATTCTGAAACCTGACTCAGTGCCAAAAAAGAAACACCAAATAATTGTCCCCTAGCGCAATTGGAAAGGTTTTCACCCCACCTTAGACCCACAGTTTAACATTAGAAAATTCTGAAACCTGACTCAGTGCCAAAAAAGAAACACCAAATAATTGTCCCCTAGCGCAATTGGAAAGGTTTTCACCCCACCTTAGACCCACAGTTTAACATTAGAAAATTCTGAAACCTGACTCAGTGCCAAAAAAGAAACACCAAATAATTGTCCCCTAGAGCAATTGGAAAGGTTTTCACCCCACCTTAGACCCACAGTTTAACGTTGAAACCGAATGTTCTTTTAAAATATAATTAGGATATATTTCTTTATACCCTCTCGACTACATTAGTGACTAATGATGCGGGAAAATCTGAGTAAATATTTTCTCGAAAACTATGGGTGATAGAAAAATTCTGAAACCATATGTGGAATCAGTATCAAAAGTTCTATACGATTCACCAAATAATTTTCAAAGGAGAATACGAGCATTAAATCTATTGGTGAAAATATATATGTTACTCGTCTGGTCCCGTTATAGCGGATTGGTACACGTCATAGCTCCACCCAGCTACATCGGCAGCCAATCACTACGAACATCTGGTCTTTTGGGGCGGAGCTTGGCGATTGTGCCTATAAAAGGGGATATTTTTCAGTTTGGAGTAACAGTAGCTATTTTCGCGTCAGTGAATAATCATTCCCTCCACCATGGACCTGTACGTCTCCCCAGACTTGTATGAAGAGAGTGATACTGCAGCATTAACGACAATTAGCCTTTTTAATGCGGTTGACCGTGATGAATTATTTACAACGCAAACCGTAGAAGACATGTGCAGTGACGCTCCTTACAATCCGACGCAAGGGACTACCATAGAAATGTAAGTGTCTATAATTAGAATTTATATATATATATATATATATGGAGAGTTGTAGTATCTCGTCAAATAGATACTCGCCAAAAATGTCAATCAATGTTATTTTGTTACCCCATTATGCTAAAATCGAAATTTTTATGGCATTCATTCCTCGAACCAAAGATATCTTCACATAATGGGGATCTGTCTGTATATTCTGTATATGTTTTAAAGCATTATTCCTTTAAGGTCCGATGAGGATTTGACACGTGTTATACAATCTTTTGAAGAATCTCGGAATACGGGGATATACTGAACAGTCAACAATGTCACACATCCTCCACCATGGACCTGTACGTCTCCCCGGAATTGTATGAAGAACGTGATACTGCAGCATTAACCGCCAATTAGTCTTTTCAATGCGATTGACCGTGGCGAATTATTTTCAACGCAAACCGTAGAAGATATTTGCAGTGACGCTCCTTACAATCCGACGCAGGTGGCTACCATAGAAATGTAAGTGTCTATAATTCCTTTTATATATGGAGATTTGTAGTATCTCGTCAAATAGATACTCGCCAAAATGTCAATCAATGTTATTTGGTTATCCCCATTATGCTAAAATCGAAATTTTTATGGCATTCAATCCTCGAACCAAAGATATCTTCACATAATGGGGATCTGTCTGTACTCTGTATATGTTTTAAAAGCATTATTCCTTTAAGGTCCGATGAGGATTTGACACGTGTTATACAATCTTTTGAAGAATCTCGGAATAGGGAGGATATACTGATCAGTCAACAATGTCACACCGAAATAATGTAAGTGTTTTTCGATCTTTTTGGGATAAGAAGACACAATATATTTTCATAAATTTATTAAATGAAAGAAATCAGTACAATAAACAACCACAGAATATATCGTTACAAATATACGAACAAAAACATTATAATATACAACGAGTACGTACAATTGGAAAACGGTTTTTTATCTGTCTGCATACCATTTCATCGTTCGGCGAGTGTGACACGGGTCAAATAAATTTTAAAAATTTATAAATTCTTTATCATTTGACATATGCATGAGAAATGAGACGCAGTACATTCCGCAAACATTAGTAAAATATCCTTGCATGCGAAATGGGGTCCACACAACTTCGGGAATATGTAACTGAGCGAGAAATTTTACAATAATAGGGTCACTCCAGGGTTGAGTACCGAGTGAATCAAAATAGTACAGGCGCTGTCTATTTTTAAAATAGACAGCGATCCAGTGAATCCCTTCATTACCGATGATGTCTGTGTTCACAATAAGACTACCGCATTCTCGCGTACTTGGCAAACTCAATGTTTCATTCTTCGCAAACACGCCGATAAATTTGGAACGTGTGACTCGCTCCATTACTTTCTGAAGTGTATTAGCATCCATTTTAAAAGTCAGTGATAACGCTTCTAAATCTATCTACTTCTATTAGGGCTTGCGATTCGAGATATACTAGTACACTAATAGGAGCGTCTATAGGCTTGGCGAATTCCAGCCGCACTGAGATGTTTCCGCTCTGCTGTGGGGTTAAATGGGTATTTACGCTAGCAGATAAGTCAGGTGTAATGTCAAACGGTAAAGGTTAAATTGATCAATGAATTCTTCCTGCGTTACCCCATTACCAAGCTCATCACAATCACCTGCAATATGGGTCAGATTACTATAGGCTCTGGCACAAAGAGGTAACACAGCGTCTGATGAATAGTCCGTACCCATTGTTCCACCCAAAGCAGTGCCATTAACGTATAGAGTTATATTTTTAAGTCCGAAATTCTCGAATTTAAAGGCACTCTTTTTATATTTTCCATTCACCGAAGCGTGGTCCTGCATGCCGATTAATATCCTTTTAGGAAGATTTCCCAGGGCAATGTTTTCTATCTGCTTCGATGCCAACCCTGCAGGAACCGTATATAGTTTGATCTGCACTCTGTTAATAGGATATTTCACTGTAGCGTTTAGTAAATTTTTCTCAATTTCTAGTTGTTTTGGTGAACTTAATTTCACTCGCCGTACGCGGAGGTATGTGTCCATAATGTGAACCACAACGGGCTTTGCACCCTCTTCTTGATTCGCATCCAGATTTAAGCAGATCTCAGGACTCGTGCGGGTGAGCTTTATTTTCATATCCACCCCGTTCACAAGCAACTTCTCCTGGAAAGTGAAATCTGTGTGCAACCGTCCAAAACACTCGTATATTTTCTTTTTAGAATTTTTAAATTTGTCCTTTATACTATTTTCATCTTTAGTTTGATAATATCCCTCCGCACTTAAAAAGGTAGCCTTCGCTTCTTTGGAAAAGTTGAGGACATTTTCCAAATAGGCTCGTAGATGATAGTACCCCGTGCCTGCCGATATGTTGGTCTGATTTAAATATACGTCACACTGGTTGAATATGGCGTGCAGAAAGTTTGTTTCAGGGTATACAGCATATTTGTCATCGCAGACCGTTCCATCAGAATGGGCTATACGTAGCTTAGCGTACATGTGCACACAGCTTGGATCAAAAAAGTAAGGACCTGAGCTGGGTATCACGAATTCTATAGGTGCACTCGGGGAACTAATTGTGTTTAAAGGGTTAATTGTAATAAAGTCACTGTGCTCAATAGAAACTTGGGTTGGCGGGAGCTCAAAAAGGGACAGCTCCGATTTACAGCATTGTGAACTACATGGGTGGATGAAGCGTGCCATGGCGAAATAGTGACTCCTCTCTCGACAAGTGGTAAACAAACTATGATTCATGAGATCAATGTCCTTAGCTTATATCAGTCAAAAAAGTGGTCAACCATAGGTTTCATTCGCTTACAGCATTTCTTTTTTGATAGCCTTTTACGTTTAATACCACGTGACCCCTTCTTCTTCCGGGGAGCCCTCTTCTTCTTCCCGCCACCACGCATTTTTCTCTTTGCATCTTTGATGATTTCGTCCGTGTACGCTTTAAATGTTTTTTTAGAGCTTCTTTAGGTTTAGCCCCGGCCAATATGTCTTCTGCAGTGTTAAGGCCTGATTGTAGCGCTTTCCTTCCAAGGTATCTGGCACCCCTCTTCAGCAAAGGAACAGCCGTACGTAGTATGGATGAAAAAATGGATCCAAGTCCACTACCGCGCTGGTATCGCATCCCTCGATAGACGGTGAAAGGCTTTCTATCCATTATAACTCAGTGCGTCGAAAGTGTAGCTTCACTGTTAAGCTCCCGTTACCGAATGGGAAATTTTCGCCCTCAATCGTTCTTATATATATTGTGATATCTGTCATATGTAATACTCAAACTCCTTCCTCTATGGTTGGGGATGTGAGCAATGCGCAGCATGCGTGCCTGGGTATCCCCAACAAACTGGTGCTCCACTATATTACTGTAAATATAGCACATGTCTGGGGACCTTTCAGCCAATTTCTCCATCTTCAATTGATACATTAATCTGGACAAGTCATGCTGTGTCTCGTGAAATGTGTCTCTTTGGAAGGCTGCGCTATAGCTGCCATTGGCTAGAATTTGGAACTTTCTATGGTCTTTAATACGTCTGTTAGTCTTTGATTTTAGGATTAGTGTATGTGCAGGGCTGTTTACGACTTCGTATACTAAATCATTCGTAAGGTTTGAGTTTCTTAAACTTACGTTTAAGCCTCTCACAATATCCTCGGCCGAACCATATTGACCCGGCCCTAGTCTTACTTCTGTACTGTAATACCGTGCAATCTTAGTCCGAGCGATGCGCATAGTTTCATCCATAGCTACCCCAGCTTTTTCACACTCGTCAATGTCTCTAAGAATCGTAAAAACGGTTTCTTTATGTTCAATATTTAAAAAGACAGTGTCCAGCTGAATTTCGCATATCCCCACCTCATACGAATCACGACCCAATTCAATGTGCCCATGGAGTTCTGTTACAAAGTTGGCTAGTGTGTTGTTAGGGTGTACAGACAGGGATGAGGAGGACGGGAGTGTGACGTAGAAATGGTTAGGAGCCATGTTGCATACTATTTAAGCTTCATTATTGCATCAGCTTTTATATAGGTTTATTTAAGTATCGAGGAGATGAATAGAATCTTTGTGATAGTTGAGAAGTGGAGTGAAGATCGATATAAAATACCTGCTAACGTAGGTACAAGAAGAGAGCAGATTAGTGACGCACCCTCATACGCCGTTGTATGTACGTTGTGTATAAATAACGATCGGCCGTGCATTGATATAAGGCTGATGTGGAAGAATGCTTCTGATAATAACGCTCTTATTCCTACGCGAAACCGTTTCATCCTCGACAGAATGTTTGAAATCGTCGGATTCCGTAAACTGAAACCTATATTAGACGCGCGTGTTACGGATATGTTTTATTTTGATACAGTACTTGAATACGCATACACCGCTCTGCTCGATGGGTTTACCGAGTGTAGGGCTGGTGAGAATGGTCTAGTGCTGGATGTTTATTTAAAAAGTTTAGACTCTTTGAAATACCATGAACTTTGGTACAAAGCAATTGATCGGTACAAGGCTGAGCTCACCTACACCGTTCACCCTGAAGAACTATTTCTTTATACAGGGTGGGCCGTAAGTTTCCATACATAGGAAAAATTAAACGTTTGTTTTTATGTTTCAGATACCCTAAGAATATGCGTTTGACGAAAGAGCAACGAATTGAAATCATACTGATGGCTGGGTCGGGAAGCAGTCGCATGGTTGCAATGAACTTTAACAGACAACATGGAACGAACATCACACACGACACTGTGGCAAAACTTATTAACAAGTTTCAGAAAACTGGAAATGTTGCAGATCAACGCCATTACAAGCATAACGTCAACTGTGCTAATGCGTGTTCATCAACAGTGGGGAACACGTATTGAAATGTGTTTTCAAAACAATGGCAACCATGTAGAGCATATTATATAAATAAAAATGGTTGTCCATAAAAAAATGTTTATTTTTCCTATGTATGGAAACTTACGGCCCACCCTGTATAACGCGCAGTTGTCGTAACGATTTAGAAGATTATTTCAATTGCCGCTATGTTGAGTGAGTTCACGATTGAAAAGCTCGAGTCGGTAGAAATAAACTCTCGATTGGAAAAGCGTTCTTATAAACTTGTGTTTAATAATGTAGCTAACGATGAACTCTTTGTGCGTGCTTTTGATTGTATTCTAGACGTATTTAAAGATGACTTACCAACCGGTTGTAAAGTGGGAACAAAAATAGTACTGAACGATATGAAAGCCCTTCATATCGAATACAGGTTTCCCTATACTTTAAGCGGTGAAATATTATTAAGCCGCATATACTGCGTAATGCAGAGCAATAATGATGCAATTGTAAACTCAATTAAGACCGAGTTTAGTATTTTGAAAAAAAAGTAAATTGTATTTATATTTTGCTTGACATTTCTCCTGTACTGATTATACGCATATTTCTATTGAAATGTATATTTATTACTATTTGAAAAGTATATTTATTTTATAAATATATCTCCATAATTGTGTGTGTGTGTGTGTGTGTGTGTGTGTGTGTGTGTGTGTGTGTGTGTGTGTGTGTGTATATTTCTCCTGTACTGCTATGTACATATTTCTATTGAAGTGTATATTTATTTGAAATGTATATTTTATTTTGTATATATCCATAATTGTGTGTATATATTTCCTGTACTGTTATATGCATATTCCTCAATTGAAATGTATACTTATTTTCTATATATTTATAATAAAAAGAATGATGCAATGTTGTTTTACTTAATTGTTATGCCTTCTACTACCGGTATTCGAAATATAATAATGTATACAGGGTATTGCGGTAATGGCAACATTTAAGCTTCTAAGCCAACTGGCTGATTAGGCGTATATAATAATGTATACAATAATACTGCTAAAAGAGGTATCTGGCAACTCAAGCCATTTACAGCCAACTGGCTGATTAGGCGTATATAATAATGTATACAATGGTACTGCGGTATCTGGCAACTCAAGCCATTTACAGCCAACTGGCTGATTAGGAGTCTATAATAATGTATACAATGGTATTGCGGTATCTGGCAACTCAAGCCATTTACGCCAATTGGCTGATTAGGAGCCTATAAAACAACGCCTACTCGGCTGAAGTCTTAATGTGCACTTGGCTCCTGCCAGGTGAACACCTCTCCTCCTTTCTCTCCTCCTTTCTCTCATCCTTCTTTCTCTTGGGGGATAACGCCGCCTCCAAGTTTCATGACCCCCCTTGTTGCACCTGCAGCATCCCCCCTTTGGGGGATTTTGTGCAACCCCCACCCCCCTTTGCAACCACACCCACCCCCGTTGCAACAACCCCACCCCCCTTTGCAACATTACATAATAACCTGCAACATTCTTGCACTCTCCCCTTTTGAGGCTATACTACTCGCGTACTCCAAATGGGGTCTAACTAATGATTTATAAAGAGGAACTATAATATCGCGCGATTTGTACTCAAAATTTCGAGCTATAAAACCTAACACTTTGTTCGCCTTATTGACCGCTGCTGTACTTTGTTTCGCTACTTTTAAATCACCAGTGACTATAGCTCCTAAATCTTTTTCCTGCTCTACGCTTGTTAAATCTTTCCCTGACATACTATACGCAAAATTACCGTTACGCGAACCTATATGCAAAATTTTGCACTTATCAACGTTAAATCTCATTTGCCATGTGACTGACCAATCAACGATTTTATTCAGATCTTCCTGGATTTTACCTCTATCTTCGTCATTAATCGCCCTACCACCCAACTTCGTGTCATCCGCAAACTTTGAAACTGTACTGACTATTCCGACATCTAAATGGTTAATATATATAAGAAAAAGCAAGGGGCAAAATACAGAACCCTGAGGAACGCCACTCGTTACATTAGCCCAACACGACTCCGCTCCATCAACGACCACCCTCTGTTTCCTACCTCGCAACCACTCTTCTATCCAATTTATTACTACACCCCTGATTCCATGAGCCTTAGTTTTTTCAATGAGTCTTTTGTGCGGCACGGTGTCAAACGCTTTTTGAAAGGTAAATACACTACATCAACCGCCCGATGACTGTCGTAAACGTCAACCACGCTTTGGAAAAATTCTAAAAAGATTAGTTAAGCAAGATTTGTTTCGCCTAAAACCGTTCTGCGTATTTCTAACTAGTTTATGCAATTCTAAGTGTTCGACTATACGATCCCTAATTATTGATTCCAGTAGCTTACCTACAACAGACGTTAAACTGATTGGCCTATAATTTTCCCCCGCACCCCTTTATCGCCTTTCTTAAAGATAGGTGTTACGTTTGTTAACTTGAAATTATCTGGTACGCACCCCTCAGAAATAGACGCATTAAAAATCTTTGTTAGCGGCACAACAATGCTATCTTTTAATTCTTTTAGTTGTATGGGATATATGGAATCCGGCCCCGGTGATTTACGCGTTTTCATTTTATCAATATAGCGTATTACCTCCCCTTCACTAACCACAATATTATCCAAAATATTACCATTATCAAAAGGTATTATGTCTATGACCGTAGGGATATTCGTTACATCTTCTATAGTAAAAACTGACGTAAAAAATTCGTTTAGCAAGGTAGCCATTTGCTTGTTTTCAGAAATCTCCGTTTTCAGAATCTCCGTTAACATTTTTCAACGGCCACAAGACACTTTTTACTGGATTTCTATTGATGACGCATTGAAAGAATCGCTTGGAGTTTTCTTTACCGTCACGAGCTATGGAGATTTGAAATTCGCGTTTGGACTTTTTTATTACACTTTTCGCTTCACGCCTTAGAGATATGTAGTTGTTTCGTAACCACAAATTGTCTTTATCGCACTTATGTAGCCTATAAGACCTATCTCTACTCTTTATAATGTCTCCTACTCTAGAAGTAAACCACAAGGGCTTGTTGTTTACTTTCGCACGCTTAATTTTTTACGGTACACATTCCTCATTTATAGTCCTAAATACTGTTTCGAACGATTCCCACATTAGTTTTGCGTTGGAGTTCCCCATTACGTTTTCCCAATTGACGTGTGACAATTTATTTCGAAATTTACTATTTCTGCGTGCTGGAAGTTAGGAATTTTAGTCAAGTTAGCTGGTTTCGATTGACTTACTGAGAGGACAAACTCTACCATATTGTGATCGCTATTGCTTAACGGTTCTATTACTTGAAGATCAGTAATTAGCCTATCATCCGTAGTTATTACTAAATCTAAAATACTGTCCAACCTCGTAGGTTCCCCAACCTTTTGAATAAGAAAGCTATCCTCGAGAAAATTAACTAAACGATTACCTTCCGCGTCTCCCTGCATTGTATCGTAATTCACGTTGGCGCAATTAAAGTCACCCATAACTAAAGCCTGCTCACTATCGATTATTCTCTTTAGTTCACGATATAACGCTTCGTCCGTATCAGCTGTTTGATTAGGGGGCCTATATATAACCGCAACAACAAGTTTGAAATCGTTCAATTTAAGTTTTGCAAAAGTCGAATCTATCGGTTCTGGAATTGTGGAATTGTATTATATATATATATATATATATATATATATATATATATATATATATAATATATATCTGGTAACTAGCTAACTAATTTTAGGTAGTGTAGTTAAGAATGTGTGATACAAAAGGAAATAACCAAGCTGATAAAATTCGTATATTGTACTACATTTATATATCTGCATACTGAAGGTGTTAGAAAGCGTAAAATAGTTTGGTGTGGCTCGTGCTTCAGAGCAAAGGATAGGACTGCCTTGAAAGAAGTTATAATAAATAGGTGCGGTTCACCCCGGATTGTTGCGCACAGAATTTGTAGAGAATGCAACTTTCAGGTTTGATAAAATAATCGGAAGCGACCGTGTAGTGAAAGATCTTTGTCACAATTATTATTGAAGATACGTACTCAATTACTTTAGTGGTATTGCTCCATGAAAGACTGCGGTATTTTTACCAACAATCTAAGGTGGTCTAATTCAACTATACAATATGTGTGAGGGATATAAGGTGAAAGTATATAAACAACTCGTTTCATTAGAATCTGCGAATAGAGTTAGGGCCACAATGGTTGAATAAGTGTTTCGATACAAAAGCTGTTTAAATGTATAGTGATACGAGGTTAAATACCAGAGTATGCCCTATAAAACACGCTAGTCGTTTTCTTTTAATTGGCTATATTAAGAAAATTGTTTTTTCGGCACAAACCTACTTATATATATGAAAATGTAAATGGAACAGTTTATTGGCAGACCAATATCCATATGACAAATATTAATAATACAATGACAAATCACATACTAAGGTTAGAAATATATACAATTAATGAGAAACTTGGAAATTATTTATATTAAGGTCTCCACCAAGTTGACAATAATGGCTGTTATCAAACGTTTCGGCATAATTTTAGGAGTCTAATGGTATATGTTATTATTTGCGCAATTGCGTATTTATAATGTTATAGGCTTTTAAAGAAATTATTTTCTTAACTCTATTTTGGTCATAATTTTTTAATGACGTCATCATAAGTGTATCTACTTGGGTGGAAAAAAATCACATTTGTCTACAAAAAATTAGGTATGCGGCTAGAGTGTTTTACGTTTTCTTCATTAGTTGGTTTTCCAATATGGCGTGTGAAGGGTGTGAAACGTATTTCGAAGATGTGATTATAGATATTAACAATATTGATAATTCTGCTGTAGAAATTTTTGTCAAACATGGTGTTTTACAGTCGTCTTTTAAATGTAGAAAGTATAGATCTGAGTGTTCCTACGATGAATCCATTGATATTAGGGTTAGGTAAGTTAGGTTAGGTAGGTTAGGTTAGGTTACGTAAGGTAGGTTCTCTAGCAATTTGGACACTGGAATGCATTTTTCTAGTAGTATTTGATGTGCAATGTTAAAATCTGGCCTTCATTTTATGGGGAAATGAACCAAAATATGTTAAAACTTTGAAGTCTCATAACTTTTGATTGGCTCATTTCCGCATAAAATGAAGGCCAGATTTGAACAAAGCACATCATACCCTACTAGGAAACTGTATTTTGGCATCAAAATTGGGTGGAGACCCTAATGTAAATATTTACCAGAAACTTCACTGGTACAGAACCGGAAGTTCCTTATAGCCATATTCGCTTTAACACAAAGGCTTCGAGATTTTCTTATATCTGAGTCATCAGCTAAGTAGCTGGTTTGACCCCAATACTTAAATTCTTGTACTTCCTCATCGTATATTATGTTATTATAAATTTAATATGTACATGGGGACTTCCCTATCTTCTAGTTTTGTAAATAAAATATTGTGGTTCATTCTATCATGTGCCTTACTTATATCTAGGAAACAGCTATAAATGGTTGAATTAATGTCTGTGTATTTAAATATAATTTCCTTAAGTACATAGCTACACAGACCGGTTGAGAGGGCCCTTTTAAAACCAAACTCATTTAGCTCATAAGTAATCATTTAAGCGGTATAGTAACAAGCGTTTCTCTAGTAGTTTCGAGAAGCAAGAGGTGCTAGCAATAACCCTGTAATTATTGCTAGATAGAATACTCTCACACACACACACACACACACACACACACACACACACACATACATATATATATATATATATATGAGGGTATTCTATCCAGCAATAATTACAGGGATATATATATATATATATATATACATATATATATATATATATATATATATATATATATATATATATATATATATATATATACAAAAAAAAAATAGAGGGGATGGCTATATTATCTCGCTTATTTACGTGTGTTGATTCACGAAATGTATAGCCTAAATATCATTACATACATACAAATATTACATACAAATATCAGGTCATTAAAAATTTTAAATTACGTTCTTAAATTACGTTGTTAAATTTTTTAAACACACGCAAATTTATAACGAAATTTGATGTGCAGTAAAGTTAATAGTTCAGAAATCAGAGGATGTCATGTGAATGTGATGGTATATAACGATGTAAGTAACAGAAAACTATATATTTAAAAGTAAATAAACAGTTAAGCATGTGTTATGAATGTATAAAAAGAGCTATTTGAAGTTCAGATCGGATGAAAATAAGTTAGTTTCCCTTATAAAAGAGAGAAGTTAATTTTTTAAAATTAAAATAATAAACCTTCATCTTAATTTTCATAATACAAATATTAAACAAAGAAATTGCTTTTGATTTAAACTATGTTTCACCTGATTTTTTTTTTTTTTTGTAATGTTTGCAATTTGCTAACATCTAGAATTGGAATTACATTTCAATTGGTAAGTTGGTATTAGAATGTGATAACATGCTTTGAGGTCGATGCATATTCTCGTTATGTCTATTAAATCCTTTTTCAGATATTTATTTTAAGCTTTCATTTCTAATGTTTAAGGGTATAAGTTCAAAATTGAGTGTCGAACTCTGTCTTTGTCTGCTCTTGTCTGTATTTGTTTGTTTGATTTTGTCCGTTTCATGAAAGACCAAGGTGGATTTTTTTTTCCCAAGGAAGAAGGCGAGGATGAATCTTTTTTTTTATTATTCCAAGGAGGAAGGCGATGATGAATTTTTTTTTTTTTAAGGAAGGTGGAGACGATTCCTTTTTTTTTTTAAGGAAGGTGGAGACAAATCCTTTTTTTAAATTTAATTTTTTTAAATTTTTTTTTAAATTTAATTTTTTTAAATTTAATTTAATTTTTTTCTTTGAAGAAAGGTGAAGACGAATCGTTTTTTTTCCCAAGGAGGAGTGGGGCCCCTCAAGCGCCAAATGCCCTTCATTAAGGACGGTGAGACCCCATAAATGGGTTAAGAACTTAAGTAAGGGGGCCCCTCATAACGAAGGCGAAGGCCTTCAGGGGCCTCTCCAGGGGCAGGATTCAAAGCACCCCAAATTCCTCTACCATTTTTCCATCATACTACTGTCTCTCACTACCTGGCAATAGCGTTTTTCATCAATCGTATCTCTCGATATGTCAAAGGAAACGAGTCCTGAATATCCAATCCACGCCCAAACTGTTAATGTAGTTGTTTTGACGAGTTTACCCAATCGTATTTTTGGACTTTTTTTCGCCCGGTAGTGAACGTTGTGTTTGTTTCCCTTACTCGTTAAACCGAAGACACATTCTTCTGAAAACTGGATCCTTCGAACGAAATCTGGATCACTGTTGAACTTTTGTCTCATTGTTGATACAGAAAATTTGGAAAAAAACCAATTCCTCTGCGACTTTTCTCGTTGAAGTTGTTGAATCGACCTGAAAGGTGGCCAGGACACCTTCTTTGTTGTTGTCTCCTGTCGCCGTTACTGATCTTCTGCTTCTTGAACGATCTTTTACGAGGCTCTCTGTTTCCAAAAGTTTGAGCTTCCAGTATCGAAGAGTGGTTGCATTTGCATGTTCATTATATTTTTCTTGAAATAAACGCAAACTTTCTTCGCAATTATTATAAGAAATCACCCACGATACAAGATACACTTTTCTTCATTGCTGTATTCCATTCTTACTAACATGGCGCTGACTGGAGCTAGGGCCTAGGGCCTTCCTGTTCTAGTCTGGGGTTATTCCTGACCTTGTATAGTTGCTTTGAAAAGTACCGCATACACTGCAGTGATATCATTGGAATTTACTTATTATTAACAAATTATTTTGTATGTATAAAATCCTTAAAGACTTTTCTCTCACCCTGTATATGTTGGTTCTTTTAAATTAAATTTCCGCACCTGTAATCTGGTAGAGCAATTCACACACCTTTACCACTTAACTCATCTGTGAATAACTGTAAACTCATCCGAATATTAATTGGAACATAAATTGAATAATGAAAATGGCTTGGGACCCTTTTCCTTTTATGTAATTTACTTAGCTCTCAAAACAGATGAAGTGATATATATATATATATATACAGTATATATATATTATAGATATATATATATATATATATATATATATATATATATATATCAGATATGGGGGTCTATTACAATTAGAAGAAGTGTGTTAACAAATATTGTTTCAACCAAATCATTACAATTTCAGAGACTGTACGTCTTCATAAATTTTACTTTATTGAAAGAAAATTTGCCACAATATTAGTTCACATACGTGTTTAGTTTACTATTACAATTAGTTTACTATTAGTTTACTATTACAGCCAAAAAATATGACCTATTACTATTACAGCCAAAAAATATGACCTATTACTATTACTTGAAAAATCCTGTAATAGTCTATTACTATTACCTGTTACAATAACCCCATGTGCATATATATATATATATATATATATATATATATATATATATATATAATAACGTACTATATCTCTCTTCTAAATTGTAAAGAATATTAGATTGCCGTTATGTGTATTAATTTTAAAGTTGTAATTAAGTTGAGAATAAAATTTTCTCGCAAAAACTTGTTTCGAACTTGTCCGAAACACAAAAACAAAACTTTGGAGAAAACTTTAAAATAATTTAATAAAGATTAATATTTTATTAGTAATAAAACAAGAAACTTTATGACCAAAGTTTTAATGTATTCGAAACAGTGAAAAGGTAAATGCGATGCTAATCGCCTTTTCAAAGAGACTAATTTGCATAGTCAGAATTTTTAAAGTAAATTGTTTCTTTATCTACGGCGCAATATTCACTTTTAATTCTCGTTTTCAATCTACAAAAAATTATTTACATTTTTACACAATTTTATAAAAAACTTTTATTTTACCAAACCGTGTTTTAACGAGGAATAAATTTGGTTAAATTATATAATTAATAATTGTTCGCTCTCCATAAAAATGGTTTCTTTGAAGGAAACGTTTTCGTGTATTTGGTAGACAAAACAGTAACCATTTCCTTCATTATTTTCATTGATTGCTTTGCGGCCATTACATTTTTTTGTTAAATTTGTTTAGGGTTAAATAGAGGTCCGTTTTACATCCACTTCCATAAACATAAAAAATACGATATATATATATATATATATATACCGTATATATATTTTATCGCTGACTATAAATCCAATGGCCCCGGGTTCGATTCCCAGTGAGAGTATGCAGCGCGCAGCTTACCCAGCTATTCATCCTTCCATAAAAATAGGTTGGTAGATAAATGGGCACCGTAGGTGGCCGAGCGGGTCGAACGTTAGGCTGCTGCTGATCGGGAGGTCGTGAGGCAGAGTCCGGGAAAGGACTTTGTAATTTCTGACCACCCGTGTTGGGTCGTGGTTGGGATTCCGCGTTAAACTGTAGGTCCAAGGTGGAACATCAAACTTGACCTTCGTCAAAATGAACAATTCGGACGGAATCAAAACTAAAGTAACCAAGGTAACCGAGGTGTATATATACATATACATTTAATAGCGAAGACGATGCTTAAAATCCTGATTTAATGATAAACGTTTCGGGAAAATACCCCATCATCAGTATTAATACATAATTAAAATTAAAATGAAAAACAAATTTGCTTTTAATTTTCACTTCCAGTTATGTATTGATACAGATGATGGGGTATTTTCCGAAACGTTTATCATTAAATCAGGATTTTAAGCATCGTCTTGACTATTAAATTTATATTCTCACTGAGACTCCCAAGAAATATGTCCCTCTCAAATATATACTATATATATATATATATATATATATATATATATATATATATATATATACTGTATATCAGTGGCGACTCGTGACATTTTTGTTCAGGCATGCAATGTTATGGAATGGAAGAAAAACATCCGCCTAACCCTCTTGCCCAAACTTTGCATATTGTTTACATAGAACTTAGCAAGTTAAAGGTGTTTTACAAACTTTTGGGGACCTCTTTGAAGGAAAGTTCATTTAATGTTAGGCTTAAATATGCGAACAAAAAATTAGACATATTTATATATAGTAGTTACCGAATTGATCTAAAGAAAAAGATACAAATTTAAAATTTACCTTAAATAATTGTGAAGCATTATTTGAATTGAAATTCTGCTCTCCTAGTTTTCCTGCAAAATTCTTCGATGACCAAATTGTAAAAGTACTCTCGATTCTCCATAAGCTTCTTGAGGAAATTTTTTTCAATTGAAATTAAGGCAAGATTAGATAGCCTTTCTTCACTTTGGGAACTCCGTAAATAACTTTTAATTCTTTTAAGCGCAGAAAATGATCGCTCAACACTTGCTGTCGATATTGGTATAGTTAGAATCAAATTCGTCAATTTATATATTTCCTTAAGACCTTTGTGCATTTCGCTTTCCAGTAGATATTTTAGGAGCTCAGCAACATTCTTTTTGGCAAAAGATTTGTGCGAATATAAAACACACAATTCAGAACGGAGACGAGGAAACTCAAAAAATGAATTGTAGCTTCTTTTCAAAGATTCAAAAGCTCTCTCTGGGAAAGTAACATCATAGAACTCAAATTTTTTGCAATCTAAAAGCTCAATGAATTCCAATTTTTCCATTGAACTGAAGCGCTCTTTCATTTGAAGAAGTATATTATCGAATATTTCATGAAATAGTTGACTATACTTCTCTGTGGAGAAAGACTCTGTTTCCTTTTACATACAGGTTCACCACATCTTTCTGTTATCAAGTCCCACATATCTGCAAATTTTGTATCCCTTATTTGTTTGATTTTTTTCATAGTGCTTTCAACGGTGATTGAGCTATACACAATATCCATAGATTTTGTTTGCAGCACATTAAATAGATATTCAGTAAAAGGAAAAATTGAAGAAAATACTTCTAATAAAAAATAAAATCGAAAGTATCGATACCAGCAAGCAATCCGCGTGCACTATTTTTTGTTTTTTCATCAAATTTCTTTGGGTTTTCAAGAATGCTTTTTAAAAGATCTATTATATCTTCTTTATTTTCCTTAACTCTTTCAACTAGACGAGATGAATAGTTCCACCGCGTTAGAGCCAGTTTAGGGAAACGCTTTCCAACAACTTTGTCAAGCATTGAAGTTCGCTTAGTTGAACTGCTGAAAAATGATGACAAACTTCCTAATACTGAAAAAAAATTATTACATTCGGAAATTTCAGCGACAGCTTGGGATAAAACAAGGTTAAGTTTATGGGCGTAGCAGTGAAGAAAAATAGCCTCTGGTACAGTTTCTCTAATCTTTGTTTGTACTCCATTAAGATCGCTCCCCATAACAGCAGCACCGTCGTAGGTTTGAGCAACTAATTTTTTCAAACAGCCCAGTTCACCTAGTTGCCTTATAGATAAATCAGAAATCGCTCCTGCACTTCTATCATTGCTGACGTCATTGAATTTTATAAATCGTTCACAAATCTCTCCATGTTTATTAACATAACGAACAACAGTAGAGAGTTGAGAAAAACAGCTGACATCAGATGTTTCATCTAATAAAATCGCCACATACATGCAGTCGATAAGCTCACGTTTTATTTGTTCTAACATAACTGCACTAATAGATTGAATTATGTCATTCTGAATAGCAGATGATGTTCCCTTAAAAGCAGTCGCAGTTTTTAAAAGGTTTTGAAGCTTTTCATCGAATTCTCCCATACAAAATACCAATTCAATATAGTTACCCCTATTGTCAGCGTTTTCTTCTTCATTGTGACCGCGAAATGCTAATTCTTGCATACCTAAAAAACATGTTATCCTAATCAAACGTTTCAAAATTTCTCGATTCTTATTAACTTCTTCGTTATGTCTGGAAATGGCAACTGATTTCTGCTTGTCGAGTATTAAATCAATTCTTTCTGACTTTCCAAATGTTTTAAGATCAACAAATGCATTTATGTGAGCAAGAGATTTTTCATGGACGAGAAATTGCAGTATGTAAATTGTTTAAATCGTCGTATCCACGACTAACAGAATTCCACACAGAGTTATCTCTTGAAAATAGGAAACACGACCAACAGTACAATTTGTTATTTGAAATATTTCCACATAACCAGGGAACATCATCATATATATATATATATATATATCATCATATATATATATATTCTCGTTTACGTTTATATACAACATAATAATAATAATAATAATAATAATAATAATAATAATAGGAGAGGACAGGCGACAAGTTTGACCTTCGTGAAATGAGGACTGATCGCACGAAACATTTGAAAGGTTGAAAGGCAATAAATACAAGTAAGAATACGATGTAGGATTGAATGAAACGTAGCAAATGGTAAGAATGAAAAGTTTAAAAATGGTTTTAGTTTAAGAAACAAAAGAAGGAAGATGAGGAAACTGGAAATAAGTCTTACCGAATTTAGCATCATTCTCGTTTACGTTTAGTTAGTCAAGTTCAAATAAATGATAAAGAAAGAATCCAAAACTTCGTATAAAAGTAAGCTTTTAAGATCGTCTTCTATCTTTTAATCCTGTTCGGAAACCTACGTAGATTAAGTCTTAATTCCTTAAACCGATGGAGGACTCATAGAAGGAAGAACCGCGTCAGTATGGTCAACCGTGGACAGGTTCAACGTCCAACTAAGAAATCAATACTAGCTAGTAATGGTCCTCAGCTCAGTAGCACAAGGAACAGTATTAGCTCCACTACGCTTCATAATCATGCTAACTGACATAGATGAGGACGTTACCAGAGACAGCACAGTAACATCCTTTCCTGATGAAACAAAGATAGAAAAATAAGAAGTAGACGGAAGTGGACGGAAGACAACAATATGAAATTTAACACTGAGAAATTTCAGCTATTAAAGTACGAAAAAGAGAAAACCTAAAATCCATGGAATATTATGCCCCGAATGGACAGGAAATTCAGAGAAATTCTAAAGCAAAGACTTAGGGGTTGCAATGACTGTTGATGCGAAATTTGAAACACAAAATAAGATAGCAGTAAACAGAATAAAGAGAATAACGGTGCAGATATTAAGAACCTTTAAACGAAGGGATAGGAATATAATGATTCCTCTACTGAAAACCCTGATCATACCCAAATTGGAATACTGCTCGGTCCTAACATCCCCATATAAAAAAGAAGACATTAGATAGCTAGAAGGGATTCAGAGAAGCTTCACAGCCAAGATCAAGGGGGTGCAAAGCACTAAATTACTGGGAAAGGTTACGCGAACTAAACCTATATTCAGTGGAAAGGAGAAGAGAGAGATACACCATTACTTACACTTGGAAAATAATGGAGAAACTAGTCCCGAATCTTACTCTGAACCCTGTAACTCACCAAACAACGGTGGAAAGTAGAAAATGAAGACTGTGTCGTGTTCCCAAATTAAAGGCGAGACAGGGAACATCCTTAACCCTGAAACAAAATAGTTTTGTTGTGAGAGGACCAAAACTATTTAATCAGCTGCCCAAAGACCTAAGGAACACAAGTGGTGTTGCAGTGGACATCTTAAAAAGAAGATTAGACGCCTGGCTCAGAACAATCCTCGATGAGCCGTGCGTACCTGGCTATGTGAGGTGGAGAGTACAAGAAACCAACTCACTACTTCACCAGGCCAACTCGAGAGGAGAGGCGACAAGCTTGACCTTCGTGAAATGAGGAATCATCGCACGGGACCTTTGAAAGTTTGAAAGGAAAGGTATATATATACGTAAAAATGAACCATGAATAATTCCCATATTCCTATACTATCTTATTCTTTCGTGTAATTCTTATATTCATTTATATAGTTCTTGTATCCATTTTTAAAATTCATGTGTTTATATGGTTCGTGTACTTATATAATCCTATATATTCGTATATATTTAACTTTATATAATACCTATATTCATAACTATGTACGTGTATGTATTCATTTTTTCATAAGGACCAAAATCGCCTAACGCGAGTTTGGATAAAATTTTTGATTTGCTTTCTACTTTGCCAAATAATTGGTGACTTGTTCTTTTTAAAATCTCTTAATCATTTTCTTTAGATTTCGCTTAATAATGAATCCTGCTTAAGCTTTGCAATGTTCATATTTTGTATACATTCTCACTTCGTTATAAAGGATGAAGTCATGTCTTGCCTAAACATTTAATTGTAAATCTTAAACCTTTAATTTTTACTCATATGCATATTTTAGTGTAAAGATGCATAGTTCAATTTCCACTTTTAGTTAACTTGGCAGATCATGATAACATCAGATCTGAAAATACGCGGTTTAAGATAAAAATATGGCTTCATCTTCAAATATCTTGTGTATTCGTTTAAACATTACCACAGCTAAAAGATTTACTTTATTTTCAAATATTGTGCAAAAATAATGCAGCCTCTTCAACATTTAATAATGATGATGTTAGTAGAATCGGGGTACATAAACCCCAATAATTTCTTCCATGTTCATTCAGAAGTAAACGCAAAGGCTGAGCACTGCCTGTACATTTTAGTAGTAAATTACAGTAAGAAATAGTCTTTATCTTCTTCGAGCTTTGCTCTCTTCAGAGAACTTAGTCATTAAAATTTCCCGATACGTTATAAGAAGAATCCGGGAATCTTCAGAGAATTTAGTAAGCCTCCCAGAATCCTCCGAGCCGCTATAGAAGAACTCGGAGAGTAATATAGAAGAAACTACTGCAAGTAACACATCCGTTGCTGCCACCTAACTAGAACCCCCGTCGACTTCGAACCAACCCAGGCCAGAGACGGAGGGGTTAACAACTGGCGACCTCTGCATCCAGGATTCTTCCAGTCTTCCAGACCCTGGAACTAGAACCAACATCCAGTTGACCGGCGTGTCACGACTTCCAGTTCGTCATATTCACCCTTGAACCGGTGTGTCAAGACTCCATGTTCTCCACACGCCTAGTTTTCATCCAAGAACAAGTGGCCAGCAAGACACGTCTTCAGGACACGTCTCCAAGGATTTCGCCGTAGGAATCTTGTTAAGTACAGAACTCTTTTTTTTTTTAAATAATCTCTAAACATTTGAAGTCAGTATCATTAACAGTTATAATTAGTATCAAGCCAGAATTAACAAAAAAAACAGTGAACATTCCATACACCAGTGATACATTTCTTTTCAGTGAAACCGAGTTATTTCCACTATTAGAGTTAATATAGTATAATTTTATTTAATGTACCAAGCATAGTATTACCATACCTTCACGTACATTCGAGTGAAATCTTGTTTACATTTTTTATTATTATTTTGTTTACAATCTTTTCAAATTTTCCCCTAGTTAGGCAAATTCTTGTGCATTTATTTAATATGTATTTTTTAGATAGAGTAGTTAGGAAAACCACTCCAGTGATCATTCCATAGATAAAGATCGGTCAAGCAGACCAAATTAGAACACATTAATAGTACCTTCACATATGAGCGATTCAGACGGTGCGCTTTCTGACATCGAAAATTTCCCTACACCCATTTTTCCACCTACCCCGCGCCCTTCAAACATATTCCCAAACACACAAAATTCAGATCAAGTACAAGCCAATATGTCTCAAACCCCCGCCCCAGCATACATTAACTTAGGTAGACTAGTAAACTTTCCCCATACTGTCTTAATTTTTAAGGGGACCATAGATAATCACTTTGTTGAACCACGGGTAAGACCTTGGATTGAGTCTTTAGAACAACATTTCTTACGCGAAAACATCACCGATGATGATATAAAGATTAGGGAAGCAAAAAGGTTTATCGACCCTAAAGAAGGGAATGCTCATGATACAGTCACCTACGTCCCATCCATTAGCGAAGCTACAACATGGGACAATTTTAAACAAAACTTATTAGAATTTTTTAAAGAAATAACACTTGCACAACCCTTAGCCACATTAGAAGCAGTCTTCCAAGCTAAATGGAAGAAAGAGGAACATGAAGATTTAAATAATTTTATTACACGAACACATAAACTTGTACGAGAAGCCCTCCGAGCCGCAGAAAATGCGTGTGGCATTACTTTCACTTCAAAACAAAGAAACCTAATAGTAGCAACGACCATTTACCAAAACCTACCCGGAGCACCTAAAAAAAAGTTTCAAGAGTTTCTAAATATTGACAAACCAGTAAGTGTAGCCATAAATAAAACACGGGAACATTACCCAGATTTAGCAAACCAGAACTACCGAAAGGGTAGAGAAACCCTATACATTACATTCAGCAGCAGCAACCACAACATCAACAGCAACAACAACAATCCTATAAATCGAGGCTGATGCAGGGAACACCACCCCAGAAACAAGCCCCCCAAACCCAGAATACACGCCCTCCTCCACAGTGTTTTAACTGCGATAGCTTTGGGCACATGATAAGTCAGTGCAATTATCCCCCTTATTGCTCCCACTGTTACAAACATGGTCATCGCCGTGGCGATCACCAAAAATGTGCCGATAAAGCCCCTGCAGGGTATAGGCCCCACTTCCAGAAATCGAACCACCAACGTTCCCAAAAGTCCTCCAATTCCCAGAAACCGGTCCATTCCCAGCCTCAGTCGAACCACCAACCAAATAGATTATGACCACAGGGTCAATCACCCTATTACCCCATGTAAAAACTCCAGTACAATCAGCAAGGTTGAATAGTTCGGTACGTAGAAGTACCCGCGGAGGAATCATTTTCCCCAGAGTACAGTTTTCAAGAAAACCCTCCAGTGTATGGTGATCCCATAGAATATGACCCAGGTCCTCCCATAGAGCACAATTCGAGCCCCTTTTTAGACCCTACTTTGGAGGCGGCAGTTCAACCTCCTCCCTCCTAAAGAGCAGTAATGTACCCAAATACGCACACCAACTCCCCATCAGGATAATAGGTGCAAACCTCCTAGATTTAATAATAAATTGTAGCATAGATAACCAAGATTTAACCGCTCTCCTAGATACAGGAGCACACGCAACGTTAATTAAGAAACAATGTGTAGATGAATTACTAGAGAGAACAGATTACAAATATGAAATTAAGGCACCCTCCTGTCAACTCAGAGGAGTTACGCGAAATGTTGTATAGTGGACACAGTCGCCACCTTTCAGACAGATATCCTACTAGGTATGGATTTTTTTAACCGGAGTCAATGGGAGATTTACCCAGCCGGAAAGCTAGTAAAGTGTCGAAATAGGACACACATCTCCATGAGATACAGACAGCTTAATGCTAATAAGAATCAGTTCAGATTTCCGAAAGAAATAGGAAACCCCCTCCACTTGATAGCAGTTCAAGACAGTCGGTTGCATCCAGAGGGACAACCGCTCCAGAAATCAGCCCCCAGAGTAATCAGTTCCAGTTGTTGAATCCAGTTGGATCAGCCCAGTCAGTTTCCAGTCAGTCAGTTTCCAGTCAGTTTCCAGTCAGCCAGTTTCAGTTCAGCCCATAAGGCAAATTTTAGTCGCCGAACCAGAGTCAGATTCTCAATTTTTCATATGCTCGACCAAGCATATAACAGTAGCACCTTATGAGAAGATCTGTTTCCTAGCAAAAGTAGTCGACACTCAAGGAAAATTATTAGAGTCAGAGCGTACTCTGATTACAGAGAAAAGTAATTTCAAAAGAGATGTTCTTATTGCCCAAGTCCTTAGTCAGAGTCAGAATTCAGCTATCCCTGTTGTTTGTTTAAACAAATGAAAAAGCCCTATCGAGTTGACTTCAAATCAGAAAATAGGAACTGTTTCCACAGTAGAAATAGATTCAGATTTCCCCACCAGTACGATAAATCGTGTTTCCAGTTCCTTAGAGTTAAACCCTTCAGTATTGAAAGAAGAATATAACAAATGTCTGGAGCACTCCCTTCAGGAGTCACCAGCCTTACAGGATCCCAAACTAATGGAATCACTTCTCGATTTCCTGATAAGAAATAGAGATGTGATTGCCCTAAAAGGAGATCCTCTGGGCCGAACTAATTTGGTCCCTTTTGAAATCAAGCTGGAACCCAATTCCAAACCCATTTTCATTCCTCCCTATCGGGTTCCACATTCCCAATTAGTCACTATTGAGGAACACATCAGGGACATGTTGGAGCAGGATGTCATTCAGCCTTCAGCTAGTCCCTGGTCCGCTCCTATGATTCTTGTCTCCAAAAAGGACGGAACATCTCGCCCTTGTATAGATTTTAGACGTCTGAACCACATTACCATCCCAGACCGTTTCCCTATTCCAAACTTGCAGGAAACAATTCTGAACGTAGGGAAAGCTAACTTCTTTTCATCCCTCGATTTAGCATCTGGTTATTGGCAAATGGAGGTCAGTCCCGAATCTCGGGCATTGATTGCTTTCTCCACTAACCGAGGCCATTACGAATTCCAGGTTTTACCTTTCGGAGTCCGAAATGGGCCTGCTAATTTCTCTAGGTTGATGAATATAGTCCTTTCCGACCTATTAGGTGTTGAAGCTCTCGTTTATCTTGACGATATTATCGTTTACAGTTCGGACATAAAAACACACTTTCAACGTCTTCACAATGTGCTATCACGCTTGAGAAAAGCACACCTTAAACTGAAACTTGCAAAGTGCAACTTTTTACAAGAGTCCCTGGTATACCTAGGATTTCTACTATCATCCACAGGAATTAAACCTGATCCAGCCATACTCGAAGCACTGGAAAGGTACTGTTCCCAAAACCATCGACGACGCTCGTGCATTTGTTGGTTTTGTCGGATTCTATCGGAATTTTGTCCCCCAATTTTCAAATATTGCTAAACCCATTACTAATTTGTTCCAGAAAAATGCTAAATTTAACTGGAAATCTGATCACCAACATGCCTTTGAAACTTTAATTGGTAAACTAACCTGTCATCCCATCCTCCAATATCCTGATTATACAAAACCCTTTGTCACAACCACAGATGCTTCCTCCTATGGACTAGGAGCCATCCTATTACAGGACGTAGACGGTGTGGAATTACCCATTGCTTATGCCAGTCAACTTCTCTCTGCACCTCACCGGAATTATCCCACTGCGGACCGAGAGGCCCTAGCGGTATATTGGGCTTTGAAAAAATTTCGAAATATCGTCCATGGCTACGATGTAACCATCAAAACTGACCATAAGCCACTCACGTATCTCTTCAAGGACAAGCTACTTGAAGGACGGTTGAGTAGATGGGCTCTGTTGATTCAGAACTTTGTGGCAAAAATCGTATACAAACCGGGAAAACTTCAAGTTATTCCAGACGGATTGTCCAGACTCAAGCCCGACGCCCAAGTGAATAAAATAGGAATTCTTCCTGTGTTCGACTACGAGTGTCTGCAATACTCCCAACAACAGGACCAACACACCCAAAACCTTCGGGCGCGCCTGGAACAAAAGGAACCATCGAAGGTAAAAGAACAGTACAACCTCAAAGATGGGCTCGTACATTTTAGGAACCAAGCTGGAAACGACCTCGTGGAAATACCAAGGGATCTCGTCGATATAGCCATTGGACTTTGTCACGACTCACCTTCGTATGGCCACATGGGGCCGGATCGCACCATCAAGAGTCTTTTGGAGCGATACCATTTTCCCGAAATGAACAGAAAGGTACATGAATACATCGCTGAATGTCCATCTTGTTTAAAACACAAGGGCAACGTACCATCCACAGCTCCTATGCATAAATACCCAGTATGCCAAAGGCCCTGGCAAAGAACTGGAATGGATATACTGGGACCATTCTCCAAAACATCAAAGGGAAACTAGTACATCATTGTGTTTACGGACCACTTCTCCCGTTACAGCGAAGTAGCTGCCATTCCAGACCAGACCTCGGAAACTGTGGCAAGAGCCCTAGTGGAACGCGTCATCCAGAATCATACTACTCCTTCCATCCTAATTTCGGATAACGCCTTTAGTTTCACGTCCAAACTGTTCGAGTCACTCTGTAACATGTGTAAAATTAAAAACACACACATTGCGGTATACTATCCGCAAGCAAACGGCTTAGTGGAAAGGCACAATCGAAAGATCTTAGAAGCCCTTCGCCACGTTGTCGATGCACCCTCCCGTACATGGAATGATTCCTTTCCCATGGTACAAACAGCCATCAACAATGGCTATAACGTGTCTATCGGGGACACCCCTCATTTCGTCCTATATCACTCCGAAAAGCGTCTACCTTTTGATTTTCCCGACCAAATCGACCCGGCAGTTCTAATATCTTCCGAGATGGCAGAAGCAAATCAGCAACGATCTTTCAAGATTTTTTACATAATCCGCTATGCCCTAGACTAACGAAACCAACAGATGGAGCAAGAGCAACATAGGTGTCATCCCCGTCAACGAACTACAATCGTCGGTATGCGATGTTATCTGAAGAGCGTGAAACCGCCAAGTGCTCATCGCAAATTATACAGAAAATGGGATGGCCCATATAGGATTATGAAAAACCTCGGAAAAAACCGTTACGAAATCCTCGACCTCCGGGATCATTCCAAACTAAAGATCATTCACGCGGATAATTTGAAGATAGCTGCCGAACAACATCTTCCAAATAAACAGCTGCCAGGCGTTCGAGTCGCCTATCCTTCGAAAGGTCAAGGGATTAACAAATCGAGCAGGGATCAAAAAACTGAAGTGGTCACCGCGGGAACCACTACTCGTGACGAAGATTGGTACCTCGTAATACCACCAGTACTGGAGCCAATCTCTGAACAAGAGGAGACCCCAGAACCAAGAGTCCCATCGGACCCAGACCCTGGAGAAACCCCTTCGAGAGGATCACTCAGTGGAACTCCACCATCTCCTCCAACTCCACCATCTCCTCTGTCACCACCCTCACCGATTGATGATCGACGCACGGACCCAGTGGCGGTTCCTCATATGGGCAATATGGGCAGCCGCACAGGGCGGCATTTGTGGAGGGGCGGCATGAGCGCCTGCAAAAAAAATAAAAATAAAAATAAGATAAATAAATAAAGAAATAAATAAAAATAAAAAAAATAAAATAAAATAAATAATAAAAGATCAATAAATATATTTTTATTAATAAAAAACCATCTATTGCATTTTCCATAAACCTTCCCATAAAAGACCTAAACAATGCAAAATGCTTCCAGATTAATATTATTGGGAATAAAGGCCCATACTTTAACATATGTAATGTTATTTTTCTGGGTTTGGTTAAATAGTGAAATGTATATTATTTATTGCAGAACGAATCTTCACACTAAGCCACTAAGGTCTGTCAAATAACCGCAAATGGATAAGAAGAGGTCAAAGCTATCAGGTGCTCAGTTTAGAAAAAAGAGGAAAGAAGAAGAGGAGAAACGAGCAAAAGATAAAGGTATAGAGCTATGTCATCTACTCTTCACTGCTATATTGCACTGCTATTTTGTGATATAGCTTTCTGAGTCATTTGAAGTGTACTATTATGTATATAATTAGCCATTAACCAAGGAGGTTGTATTATTCATTTGTTTCCTATTCTAAAAGTTTAATAAATTGTGCTTAATAACATGTTAAATTAATTGTACAGCCTATTCATGCATTGGTCTGTTATGTTCTATTTTACTATTTGCAGGGGCACTTTTGAAATATTTTGGAACACCCTCTGCCACTAGCCAGGATGAGAAGCCGTCTACTTCTGCCATTATTGAGGCTGAGGAGCCATCTACCTCCTCAGCCTCACATATGTCTCCACAAATGCAGTCTGATCCTGAGGATGAAGACCCATTTGCTTCTACTTCTCCCCGGCAGGACTCTTCAGGTGAGTTTGTGTGCACATATGTCTGTGAGTGTGTGCGTGTGTGTGTATGTGTATGTGTGTGCATCCCTGCAAAGCATTTTGCAAACAGTTATAAATTATAATGTTGTTATCACTGGGTCTGGGTTACTGGGTATGTGTGGTGTTTCACCACCATAATTCCATAACACCACCACCATAACAAAGTGCTGTGAATAATGTGTTATCTAACTTAGGTGTGTATACTAATGAGTAATGCTCTTGTTCTTTCTATTAGAAAGGCCTGGAGCAGAATCGCCTCCTGAGGATGAGTCTCTGTCCACCGACCCTGCTAACTGGCCTTCAGTTCTGACTGAGAGAATTCGGACACAACTGGTTTCCAGGGGACCAAGTCAAGTACCATCTGACTTTGTATTCCCTAGAAACGACAGTGACGGAAGAAGTTTCCACCATCAATACTTCAGGAAGTCATTGGTTAGTGGGGAAAATATAACCAGAAGTTGGTTGGTCTATTCCTTAAAAAACAACAGCCTTTTCTGTTTCTGTTGTACATTATTTTCCAAGAGGAAAATAAATTTAACAAGTTTGGGACTCTCGGACTGGAAGCATGCAAGCTCATTGCTCACATCACATGACAACAGTTCAGAACACCTAAATTCTATGAAAATCTGGAAAGAACTGGCAGTGAGGATGAGAAAGGGGGAGACCATTGACAAGCAGGAGATGGCACTTCTGGAGGCTGAGAAGTTGAGATGGAGAGCGGTGCTGACACGTCTCACTGCTATTGTGCATTCTCTGGCAGTTAGGAATTTGGCACTAAGGGGACATACAGAAAAATTGTTCTCACCATCAAATGGCAATTTTCTGAAAGAAGTTGAACTGATGGCACAATTTGATCCTATAATGCAAGAGCACATTAACCGTGTCCAAAAAGGGACCTCCAGTCACACCAGCTACCTCGGCCACCACATACAAAACGAACTCATTGATTTGTCGAGCAGCAAGACCATTTCAGCAATGGTGAGCGACATCAAACAATCAAAGTTTTTTTCAATAATTCTAGATTGCACTCCAGATATCAGCCACACTGAACAGTTGTCAGTTGTGATTCGGGTTGTGTCACTGGAGGAGAAGCCCCATATAAAGGAACATTTCATGGGGTTTTTGGAGGCAGAGGAGTCCACTGGTCAACATTTGGCATCTCTGATTCTGAAGAGACTGGAGGAGCTAAAAGTTCCTTTCATGGACTGTAGAGGACAATCATACGACAACGGGGCCAACATGAGGGGAAAAAACAAGGGTGTTCAATCCAGGCTCCTAGAAATTAATCCCAGAGCTCTGTTTGTTCCATGTGGGGCTCATTCTCTGAATTTGCTTGTGGCCGATGCTGCTAAGGGATCTATTGATGCCACAAGTTACTTTGGCATCTTGCAGAGGCTTTACAACTTGTTTTCAGCCTCCACACAACGATGGGCCATTTTGAAAAAACATGTGAACATCACATTGAAGATGTGGTCTGATACAAGGTGGGAAAGCAAGATCAAGAGTGTGGAGCCCCTGAGATATCAGGCAGCTGCAGTGAGAGATGCACTGATCGAGGTGAGGGACCACACCAAATACTCTGTAATAAAGGTCGAGGCTCAATCTCTGTCAGAGGAGGTTGGGTCATACCGCTTCGCCATTTGTTCAGTGGTGTGGCATGACCTGTTGTGCCAAATTCAGCATGTGAGCAAGCAGATGCAGTCTCCTAGCATGCACGTTGATGTTGCAGTAAATCTCCTAAAAAAAATGGGCCATTTTGAAAAAACATGTGAACATCACATTGAAGATGTGGTCTGATACAAGGTGGGAAAGCAAGATCAAGAGTGTGGAGCCCCTGAGATATCAGGCAGCTGCAGTGAGAGATGCACTGATCGAGGTGAGGGACCACACCAAAGACTCTGTAATAAAGGTCGAGGCTCAATCTCTGTCAGAGGAGGTTGGGTCATACCGCTTCACCATTTGTTCAGTGGTGTGGCATGACCTGTTGTGCCAAATTCAGCATGTGAGCAAGCAGATGCAGTCTCCTAGCATGCACGTTGATGTTGCAGTAAATCTCCTAAAAAAAACAGAGAGAGGTCTCCGCAATTACAGGGCAACAGGTTTTGTGGCTGCACAAATGGCAGCCACAGATATCTGTAAACAATGAATGTGGAGGCTGTGTTAAAACAAAAACGGCTGAGGTCCACAAAGCGGCACTTCTCCTATGAAGCATCTGATGAGCCCTTGATTGATGCTTTGAAGAAGCTGGAGGTGACATTTTTCAATGCAGTGGTTGATGCTGCAACATCAGCCATTCAGGAAAGATTTTCCACGTTGGAAATTGTGGGAGAGAAGTTTGGAGTGCTGACACATTTCCAAAATCTCACATTTGAGGAGCTGACAGAACAATGTGTGAACCTTAGTACTACACTACACTTTAAGGGACAATCTGACTTGGATGGCAGAGAGCTTGCACAGGAGCTGAAGAACTTGTCTGACTTGCCATCAAAGACCATATCCTTGCTTGAACTGCTGACATTTATCCATGAAAGGGAGCTCTCTGAAATATATCCAAATTTGTGGACTGCTCTCAGAATTGGTCTTACTCTTCCAGTCACTGTTGCTGAAGCAGAGAGGAGCTTTTCAAAGCTGAAGCTCATCAAATCCTACCTGAGGTCAACTATGTCACAGGAACGCCTTACCGGTCTGGCCATCATCAGTATAAATCATACAATTGCTGAGCAGATTTCATATGATGATTTAATTCATGACTTTGCATCAAGGAAGGTAAGAAGAGTCAGGCTTTAGATGGCAGTTGTGCTGTGGTGCAATTTATTTTGTTTCTTGTTCAAAGTGTAGCATAATAATTACCCTCTCTTAAGTGTCTTATTCTATTTATGTGATAGAGCATTTGTACAATTTAGAAATTTGATTCTCTAGTTTATTTATGGCAGTTGTGCAATTTAATTTGTATTTTTCCTGTTCATAGTATCATAATTACATTCTCTTAAGTGAGTTATTCTATTTACGTGATGAAGGATTTGTAAAATTCAGAAATTTGAGTCTTTGTTTTGGTTCTGAAGTTCCAACAATTAGTCCAATAAAAAGTTATTTTGTGAAAGAGTTATGTCTGTCCTTTATTTTGGGGGGATTCGAATGTGTGTGTGTTGGCGAACAGGGGGGGGGGGGGCGCTGAAGGTGAGGTTCGCCCAGGGCGTCATGTAAGCTAGGACCGCCACTGCACGGACCCTACATACCGCCCGCAAATGCACCACCACGTGAACCAGAACTTTCACATAAGAAACGAACCCGCTCAGAATCCGAGCTTAACGGTCGACTTCCATTGCTACCAAAACGGGGCCGACCCCTTCGTCCACAAACACAAGTATCTACACGGCCACCCCCAGCTCGGTATAATCTAAGACGTAGAAATGAATAAAATTGTCCCCCTTATAATTTTCCAAATTATTTACTCTTGTAGCCCTAGCATTAAAATTTCTACCGGAGTTGTTATAGAAAAGCTTGCAGAAGGTAAATTTTTTAAAGGACACGCGGACCTTTTTATCAATTTGCAACCCCCTGCTAGAATCAAGATCAATCTCCTTCAGATACAAACCCAATTAAAAACGTTTCAAAGTAAAGTTCAGGGTTCTGTCCAGGGAACAGATCAGATTAGTCGCGTTCTGTTAGAAAATACCTTCGAAAATATTCGAACTACAGCACGCGCCCTATCAGAAATATTAGCCTTACCATGGATACAAACTGGAACTCAAAACTCGGAAAAATTTAATCGAAGAAATAAAAGGGGACTGATAGATATAGGAGGAAAAATATTCAAGGGTTTATTCGGATTAGCAACCGAAGAAGATATTAAAAGAATTGAACTCAAATTGAATCTCTTCGCGCGAAATCGGCAATATAATGGACACATGTTAGAACAAACTATTAGGTCACTACACGAAAACAATCGCTTCCTCCACGCCCTTTCGGACAGATTCACATACCTTGAATCCATGTTAGCTCAATACAAAGAACACAAAAGATATCTAGAATTAATAGAAATAATTAACCTACAAGTAACCCTAATCGATAAATATTTACAGCAAGTAATTACGATTCATTCCAAGGTTTTGCGTGCGACCCAGCTAGCCCATAGAAAAATCACTCTTTCCACACTAATACCATGGGATACACTTCAGTCCTTGATTCACACCGCCCAGACACAATTAAAACTATCACCCATATTCCTACTCAACCATATTAATTACCCCCAATTTCTAGAATACACCTGGACTGTACATGGACCACGCCCCTACACGTACCTCAAAATTGTACCATTTTTCGATGTCCTCACTTATGACGTATATAAGTGTCACCCTTTCCCAACACCCTACCAAAACAATTCTAATGTCTATCAATTGTATCTACCCACGGTACCACCTTATCTTTTCCTCACCAAAGACCTGTCAGCATATTATATGATGTCAGATAGCGACGTCCGGCATTACCGATTCCCGCAAACAAATAAACAACTCGTTTGCCCTCCACTCAAACGTCATTCTTCCAACTACTAGGTCTTGCTTTATCGACTTAATTCGTGACCGTCCAACTTCGAATTGGACCAGACATCTGGGTTTCTTTTGCGAAAAGGACTACCACTACCTTCGAGTGCCCGTCAAATTATTCCCTCATCACAATACCTATGGTTATTCGGCTACCAATTGGCTGTTCCTTGCGTTCGAAAACCTTCCAAATATACAACCCTTACAAGGTTACCATTAATGACTCGTACCCCTTCCCGTCGCAAAATAAATTTAAACCCATTGTAGAAATTTTAAATCTCTCCATGAAACCTGTAACCATCCTACCCGAACTCCATGCCCCTAAATGGAATGATCAATTGAGTCGTTTAAAAATTTCAGATGATAACCAAAATAACCTCTTACAAATACTACAACCTGTAACAATTTTTTCAACATCTGCCGTTAGTATCATTATTGTATGTACTATTATCCTCGATATATTTGTGGTGAAAAGATCGTTCTGGGAACAAAGGAAAACAAGAGACACCGAACAGCGTGAAACTATTTATGCACGACCAAGAGTGCGTACCCAGACAATGTGAACTAGACTTAACCACCCGACTTATGTTGTGTATATAAATCTGTATTATAAAACCCATAGTTATCATCTAGTTAGCATTAGTTAAGATGTTATATTATTGTATTAATATCATTCTAGAGGGAAGAGCCCTGTAAAAATGAACCATGAATAATTCCCATATTCCTATACTATCTTATTCTTTCGTGTAATTCTTATATTCATTTATATAGTTCTTGTATCCATTTTTAAAATTCATGTGTTTATATGGTTCATGTATTTATATAATCCATATATTCGTATATATTTAACTTTATATAATACCTATATTCATAAGTATGTACGTGTATGTATTCATTTTTACATAAGGACCAAAATCGCCTAACGCGAGTTTGGAGAAAAAATTTTATTTGCTTTCTACTTTGCCAAATAATTGGTGACTTGTTCTTTTTAAAATCTCTTAATCATTTTCTTTAGATTTCGCTTAATAATGAATCCTGCTTAAGCTTTGCAATGTTCATATTTTGTATACATTCTCTCTTCGTTATAAAAGATGAAGTCATGTCTTGCCTAAGCATTTAATTGTAAATTTTTACTCATATGCATATTTTAGTGTAAAGATGCATAGTTCAATTTCCACTTTTAGTTAACTTGGCAGATCATGATAACATCAGATCTGAAAATACGCGGTTTAAGATAAAAATATGGCTTCATCTTCAAATATCTTATTTATTCGTTTAAACATTACCACAGCTAAAAGATTTACTTTATTTTCAAATATTGTGCAAAAATAATGCAGCCTCTTCAACATTTAATAATGATAATGTTAGTAGAATCGGGGTATATAAACCCCAATAATTTCTTCCATGTTCATTCAGAAGTAAACGCAAAGGCTGAGCACTGCCTGTACATTTTAGTAGTAAATTACAGTAAGAAATAGTCTTTATCTTCTCCTTCGAGCTTTGCTCTCTTCAGAGAACTTAGTCATTAAAATTTCCCGATACGTTATAAGAAGAATCCGGGAATCTTCAGAGAATTTAGTAAGCCTCCCAGAATCTTCCTAGCAGCTATAGAAGAACTCGGAGAGTAATATAGAAGAAACTACTGCAAGTAACACATCCGTTGCTGCCACCTAACTAGAACCCCCGTCGACTTCGAACCAACCCAGGCCAGAGATGGAGGGTTTAACAACTATATATATATATATATATATATATATATATATATATATATATCCAGCTCCTGTTTTTACAGACACCCCATCATTTTGGTCATGACGAGAGAAGAAAAGTGAGCCTGCAAGAGAGTTAAGGAAAGGACACTTTACTGTCGCGGAGAAAAAGGTAAAATAAAGAAGTTGTAGATAATAAAAGGAAGAGATGAAGTGTTATTAGAGGTTGGTATTTCGTTTTACGTCCTTCGTCAAACTAAGGACACTGAGAAGGACGGTAACACCACAAACAGTAAAAAATAGGTTTCCTTTGAAATGAGAACCGGGTCGAACCAAATAAATTACGCGAAACGTGCTCGTCACTGCACTCCCTTCCCCATTACTCAGACTGGGGAAGAGTAATGGGGAATATTAATATCTAACGTGCTCGTCACTGCACTCCCTTCCCCATTACTCAGACTGGCTTGGGATAGTATGGAGGTGCGTTGTTAGATCAATTCAAAGAGTTTCGCATAAATCTTAATTCGTTTCACCGTTTTCTTAATATAATTGAAGTTAATTCCTCACAAATACAGTATACATTCCTTTCAGAACCGCTGCTGCGAGACAAATGTTTTTTTAAAAACGGATAATATCTGAATTTTGTTTAGAATCTCATGAAATATTTTGACTTCTTTTTGCTAAAAAATTGTGAGACTAAAAACTGTATTTTCTCAATTCCGAAGCAAAAATGGATGTCCAGTCAGCATGTAATACAACTCCTCATCTAATATAAACAGTCAGGTCCGAGAAATTAGCACTATGGGCGTACATGTGGGCGTAGTTTTAACGGTAACAAGTGATACCATCGTGCGCGAATGCGATAATAATAGAATATACGCGTGTCTCATAACTGAAATTCTAAGCTAAATTACGGAACACCCCGTATATAATTCCGCATAATTTCATACTTATTAATATTCTGTACGTTTTACATTTTTCTGTTGTATAATTAAGAGTGAGGTTCCTGTAGGTAGCTCGGTGGTTACGGTGTCTGACTATGGGTGGTGAGGCTCTGGTTCGCTCCTGCTTAATGGTTCCTGGGGTGGGTTGAGTTGGCCGCTTATGCTGTTAATGCTTGTGGAAATGAGCTTCCTGATTATTACCTTTAATTAATTTAAGGATAACTTAAGTTATTTTATTATACTGCGACACTAATCGTAATAGTGTCTGCGATTGTTTAACCTCATACGTAACGGTAAAAGGCGTGTGAAGGAGAGGACCTAACGTTTTACGCCGAATCCGAGCCACACATCTACGGGTCACTACATCATCTGAACGCGGAGTACGCCGTTGGATCTGTTCAGGGCGATAAATAATAAATTGTGTAGATAAATTATGAGCCTTTATATTATTTGTATGGATAAATATGAAATATCAACCTAACCTAATCTAACTTATCTCTATGAATAAATATCAAATATCAACCTAACCTAACCTCGCCTCACCTCCCAGTTTAGGTTACACTAATCTGAAATCATTGATGTGTTAACTTCTTAACTTTAAATTTAGTGGATTTTACTCGACGTAGATCAGTACTTCTGAAACTGTGGTTTTACACTAACTTGTCACAGGTGGTAGGCGAGGAAAATAAAATGTATTTTTGTGCGAGTTCGGACGTTGCATGATGAACACTTTAAGTATGAAGGTGGTACGCGAAATGCTTCATAAATATTGTCAGGTGGTAGGCGAAGGAAAACGTGTGAGAACCGCTGCATGCTTGACCATATCAAATATTTCCTATATACAAAAAGAGAGTACCTCATTCATAAAATAGGTAGATATGATAATGATAATAATAATTATATTGATAAACTTCATTAACAGACGATAAATGCCATAAAAATGTACAATATTCATGGAGGTAAAAAAGATACCATTAATTGATATGGTAATATATATACAGTATATATATATATATATATATATATATATATATATATATAGAGAGAGAGAGAGAGAGAGAGAGAGAGAGAGAGAGAGAGAGAGAGAGGGCGAGAGAGAGAGAGAGAGAGAGAAAGACACACACACACACACACACACACATAAAACCGAAGGAGATCACTATCTACGTATATAGTAAAATTTTTACCTGAAACTCTGTCGAATATCGTGAGTTTGAAAATGGAGTGATCGCCTAATTATGGACTGCATTTTGTTTCGAGTTTTCAATTGTTAAATCGAAATAAAAGCATCATTTGCCCATTATTGGAATTAATTAATTAAAGGAATAAAGTGAGAAGGGACAATTTGTACCGTATTGTTCGGTTTTTGTATAAGCACTACATTAAATAAGTGGCACTATTATATTGCCAATTGCTTATTCGTTTTGTTGGGGTTCTCGTAATATGGGTTTTGTATAAAACTGGGGTGGGGAACCTTTAACAACTTGAGGGTCACATTAAGTTATGTAAAATATTATCAGGAATAAAGATCCGCGGGTATAAATACGCCCGTTTTTATTATTAATTATAATGCGATAAACGCGCTTATGAGTAAGCGATAAGTACGTAATTATTAAATTACTATAAGTAACTTCTCTCTCTTCTATTATTATTTACTGATAATAATAATAATAATAATAATAATAATAATAAAATTAATATTATTATTTTATCAATAATATTAACATTTTAAAGAAACGCCACACTGACTGCATTTTATCATTCATCCGCGGTTCATTTCAGCCAGACTCTGTACTGAACGGACGCATTTCCTGAGCTCTCTGATATTGCATCTACTTTTGCATATTGCTAAGAATTTTACTTGTCGAAAGTTTTGAATTTTATATACTTGCGTTTATATTCACATTGTTATAGTTAAGTCATTGAATATTAGTGGTTTTTAGCGATTTAGAAGTTTTCATAGCGTGCCGGCTTAATTTAACTTAAACTTGTGACGGTTATAAACTAATTTTTAACTGCGCGCGTCGCAGAAAGCGTCGTGTTAGGTGTAGGGTAAACCGGTGGTATTCGGAATTTAAAGATTATAACGGCGGTCCTATGGCGGTTACCGAGAGATCAGTTTGTTTCTTTTGCGAGTTAATGGAGGAAATAGTTGACATAAAACGCAGTGTACGTGAGGTAACGGAAAGACTTGCAACGCTTGATGAGGGCAGGGGTAGGGCTACGGTTGACGAAAGCCGAACCAATACTAACGTTGAAGACGTTAGTAATTTGAAGGGTGAGGTGCGTAACCTAGTTTCTAGTTTAGGTAGCTTGTCGGGAAGTTGGATAGAGTTGAGGAAGGGTTAAGGTTGGTCCGAGAGTAGTAGATGGGGAGGGATTTAGAGAAGTTAAGGGTGGAACTAGGCCGCGTACGTTAGGTGATAGGAATCCCCCCCTATCGAGGTTTCGAACCCTTTCGCCCATTTGGAAAGGGACGTGAATGAGGGGGAAACTATTTTAATTGGGGACTCTTTAGTGCGCCACATGGACAAAGAGTTCGTTGAACGGCATCCAACCAAGAGGAGAAGGGTCTGTCTCCCAGGGGTCAGGGTTGACAGAGTTAGAGACGAAGTGGATAGGATTGACGTTGCTTCCCGTCACTCGATGTTGTTGACGATGGTAGGAGGCAACGACTCGTATAGGCCCGATACGAGAGTGCCTGACCTTTTGGAGAGAGATAGGGGGTTAATTAGGTCCCTGAAGGCGAGGTCAGATAGGTCTTTAGTTCTAGGTATTACCCCTAGGCACGGGTTGGGTCTTAGGATTGCGTCAAAAACAATATTTTTGAATAATAAATTAGAAGAGATTTGTGCTGAGGAAAATGTACCCTTCGTAAAGCTGTGGTCCGAATTCAGTGATCCTAGCCTTTTTATAAAAGATGGGGTGCATTTTAATGAAATAGGTAATGCTAGGCTAGGTAGGTTAATAGACGAAAACGTGCGTAAGCTGTATAAGTCGAAGCCTTCTTTAAATGTTGTGGGTCCGGGGAACGCGGGCCCGACGTGAAAAATAGTTTAAAACGCCGGCCCGTGGTAAAAAATAACTTAAATGTCTTTTATTGTAACGCGCGTAGTATTAGAAATAAATTAAACGAATTTAAGACGATAATTTATTCCGGGAACTACGATATGGTTGCTATCACTGAAACTTGGTTAAATACCGTGACTCGGGACTTGTTGGGGAAACTTGATATACCAGGTTTTAAACTCTTTACTAATGATAGGTTACATAGGTTTGGTGGCGGCGTTTTGCTGTACATTCGTAATTCCCTTAGGGCTATCGAGGTTGATAGGTTTTCCGGCAGCAATTAATGCGATATGCGTTGAAGTTAGGGCGCGTAGTATTAGTTTTAATTTTTTTGTTGTTTATAGACCTCCCGTTCAACCCTTCGACACCAATACTAAATTTTACTCACTTCTTGGTAACTTTATTGACAATCGGAATAGTATAATTGTCGGAGACTTTAACTGCCCTAATGTTAATTACGAGACTTTTACTGGTAATGAGGAGGGTTTGAGATTGATTGAGTTCATGGAGGATAATTTTTTACGACAGATAGTTACCGAACCAACGCTCGGTGACAATATTTTAGATTTGGTGCTGACGAACGGCGAAAATATAGTCTATAGTTTAGAAGTAGGCGAGAGTTTAGGATGCAGTGATCATCAAATTCTTAGGTTTAAGTTATCGATAGAAAACACTAAGGATAGTAACGTAATAGAAGTCCCTGATTTTCGTAGGGCTAATTTTGATAGTTTTGTGGATAGGATGGGAGTAGTGGACTGGGATAACTTATTTATGGGTAATGACACAAATTTAGGACCTTTTCCAGTTTGTGTACCGTTTTTCATATAATTTATTTTTGAGAATATTTTTGTTAAAACTAACGAAAATATCACGACTTAACCTAACCAATTATCAAAGGCGTACAGTTGATCTATTATTAATTATAACATTGTTTGTTTCTGGAATAGTATTTACTATTTACTAATAGATCAACTGTACGCTCTTGATAATTGGTTAGGTTAAGTCGTAATATTTTCGTTAGTTTTAACAAAAATATTCTCAAAAATAAATCATATGAAAAACGGTACACAAACTGGAAAAGGTCCCAAATTTACATTGGGAGGCGTTTAAAGAAAGTTTTATGAATATTGAAAGGGAGTTTATTCCTCGCAGGCCCAAGCGCGCTAGAAATCATGGTAGGCCCAAGTGGTGGACTAGGGAAATAGGCGAGTTCATAAACGAGCGTAACAGAGCGTATAGACTTAATGAGTGCAATGGCACAGCAGCTAACTTTAATAGATATATCGAGCTTAGACGTCAGGTTAAAAGGTCAGTTAGGAATGCTAAGCGTAATTTAGAGATACTTATAGCTGCGGATAGTAAACATAATCCAAAAAAGTTTTTTGAATACGTCAATAATCGTAAGCCGATAAAAGATAACATAGGCACTCTAGTGGATGTTAATGGCGCTTTGGCTTCTGACGCTCAGGCGATTGCGGGTATTTTCAATAACTTTTATTGCTACAGTTTTTACCGTAGAAGACGTAAATAATATCCCCGACGTGGACGATATCGTTCCATTTAGTAGCGAGACTATTTTGGATGAAATAACTGTTTACGAGGGCGAGAATGCACATTATATCGATAGGCTAAAAGTTAGCAAGGCTCCAGGCCCTGACGCTTTTTATCCCAGACATTTGAAAGAATTGAAAGACGCTATCGTAGGCCCCTTAACGAAGATTTTTAATCATTCACTCGAAACGGGGATTATTCCTGAAGACTTCAAATTAGCTAACGTCACGCCCATTTTAAAAAAAGGCGACGGCACGGTACCTAGTAATTATAGGCCCATTAGCTTAACGTTATTTGTAGGTAAACTTTTGGAATCCGTAGTTAGGGATCGTATCATCGATTACTTAGAAAGTAGAGATTTGATTAATAGTAGTCAGCATGGGTTTCGACGCCATAGATCTTGTTTAACTAATTTGTTAGAATTTTATAACGAAATAGTGCGCGAATACGATAGGCATAGAGCGGCTAACGTTATTTATTTAGATTTTAAAAAGGCGTTCGATACAGTTCCGCATGAAGATTAATTGCGAAGGTAGCTAACTGGTTAGAGGAATGGCTTCGTGCTAGGAGACAGAGGGTCGTTGTTAATGGTAGTGAATCGGGGTGGTTGGATGTAGGTAGCAGTGTCCCACAGGGTTCAGTGTTAGGCCCATTGCTATTCGTAATTTACATTAACGACATAGATGTAGGATTGACTAGTAACGTGTCAAAATTCGCGGACGATACTAAAATAGGCGGTAAGGTTGTTAACGAGGACGATAGAAATATGCTCCAAGACGATGTAAATAGGATTATGGAGTGGACGGATAAGTGGCAGATGCAATTTAACGTAGACAAATGTAAAGTTTTGCATATAGGTTCTCGTAACAATAATTACACGTACACGATGGATGATAGGAGTTAGCGAGCGTTGACGAGGAAGTAGATTTAGGCGTACGCGTATCTAAGGATTTAAAAGTTAGGAACCAGTGCCTGGAGTCTTGCGCAAAAGCTAATAGGATGTTAGGCTTCATAGCGCGTAATTTCGAATTTAAATCGAAGGATATTATATTGCCCCTTTACAAGTCCCTAGTCAGGCCTCATTTAGAATATGCCGTTCAGTTTTGGTGCCCGTATTTGCGTGAGGATATTGATAGGTTAGAAAGGGTTCAGCGTCGTGCCACGAAACTAATTCCGTCATTGCGCAACAAGCCTTATGAAGATAGGATTAAAGAGTTAGACTTGCATTCACTCGAAACTAGGAGATTAAGGGGGGAGCTTATTGAAGTTTTCAAAATCGTTAATAATATCGATAACGTAAATTTTGACAAACTGTTCACTTTCGATAATACAATACTCGTAATAACGATTTAAGTTGCGTGGCAGACGTTTCATTACTAATATCGCTAAAAACTTTTTACGTTTAAAGTAATTGATAAATGGAATAATCTTCCCGCGCCAGTCGTGAACTCTACCAGCGTTAATATGTTTAAGAACCATCTAGATAGGCATTTTAAAAATATTAACGTTGTTTAAAATTAAAAAAAAAACAATTAGCAACAGGAGCTCTGGTGTTGGTGGTCGAGGATGAGTCGGTTGACGATAATGCCAGCTTGTGACATGCCAGCTTGTGACATGCCAGCGTGTGATATGCCAGCAAAAAATTAATAAAAAAAAAAAAATTAGACTAACACGAATGTAGATGTAGCTCGTAGCGTAAACTAACCCACTTTTTGTTTAACTTTACCTATTTTTTTCTTTTTCTTATCCTCTCCTTACTTGCATGTCTGTAACTCTCTCTACTTGCATGTCTGTAGTTTGCATGGTATGACAGTGAGTTAAGACTGTGTTTGCATGGTTTGTAAGCGTTCTTATTTTACTTCTTTTCATCTTTCACCCCTTTCCTATTCTTTGACTATTTTTCCGACTTGTCGGCAGTGGCCGGCGGATGATGATGGTGAGTCTTTTTTCTCTTTTTTTGAATGAATGTTAACCCACGAGTGATAGGTGTTGCTACTTACTTAACCCCTTATTCTCTTCTCTTAACCCCCTACTCTTTCCTTTCTCTCTGGCTAATCTTAGAGTGGATCTTAGGGTCTTTGTTAGCCTTAGCTTCTGTAGATAACTTTATTTTTAGCCGCGTACTTAATATATATTTTTTATAATTTAAAAACCACAAGAATGGGTCTTCGGAACCGCAGGTTCCCGACCTCTGTTACACAACATAGAAATGGCACATCAAGTTCATTCTAATAAACTATACTTTAGTTTAATTGGCCCTCATTAGTTTTTAATGGTTTTAGTTTTACTACTTTGAGGTGTATATATATATTATATATATATATTTTTTTTTTTTTTTTTTTTTATTTGTTACAAATTGCCAAAACGAAACCATAAACAGTTTTTCCCATTATTTAAAATAATATTCCGTTTTTAAATAAATTGATTTAATTTTAATTATTAATGAAGGGAACGTAAATTTAATTAAATTGTTAATGAAAAAAAAAAAAGTTATTTGGCGAATGAAATTCAATTTTTAATGAACGAAACTATTTGACAATAAAATTGTAAAATCTTATTGAACGAAAACATAAGCCTCGAAATAGAATTTCAAATTGTTTTTTAATTTAGTCTCTCATTTTTTATTATTTTTATGACCTTCACTCTTTTTTTTATTATTATTATTATTATTATTTTTATTATTATTATGATAACTGGTATAATAATTGATATTGATAATGATAATAGTAATTGAGAAAAAATAGCGATGATGTTATAATAACATTAATAAACTATTTTATACTGGCGTTTTTATTTAACTCAGCAAGTGTGTGTGTGTGTATATATATATATATATATATATATATATATACCAAGGAAACAACATACAGCATGACTTTAATACAATTCAAATCCAATTTTAAAGCGAATTCTTAAATTCTAAAAATAAAAGATAAATAAAAGTGAGACCAATTACGAGATAAAACTCGCATTAAAACATTGAAAGAAAACTGGAGAGTTACGATTAATTGAAGGTTTAAGTTTAAAAATATAAATCAACTCCAGTAATCTAACATCATCATGTTTATTACTTGCACTTAAAATCTTCAAATCATGTGATGGAAAAGGCGTGTCACATCCACCTCAATGTTCTCTTATTATACCTATTAAAGATTCTCCTATTATATAGAACCCGTACCTCTTCTCTTTCCTTACAATTGCGTTAAAACTATGATCTACGTTTCTTTCTTTCATCTTCCTTTTTATGATATATATATATATATATATATATATATGCAAAATTTATCCCTTAACAGGATTCGAACGTGAGCCCTCTGACATTAATTAATTCTGCGACGACAGTTAAAAGTATATAACAACTTGGCGATATTTCATCCCCCGAGGAAAACGCCTAACTCAATCGCATCCAAAGATTTGTATACGTTATTAACCCCTCCACACTCGAGCCAATGGACAACATTTAATTCAAGTCTGTCTGCCACCAGAATTACGCGTGTATATTTCCATCTAGTAGTGTTCTCGTGTTTGACTGATACATCTCGGAGCTTTTCCGAAATTTCGACTGTTTCCTATTTTTTTTAAAATAAGATATTTAATTAATGTAGATTTTCACGCCGATTTAAAAAATGTAAGTCTTTTTTTTTTTTTGAGAAATGAGCGGTTCAAAAGTTATGTTTGTTATTGTAATTTTGTATTGGTCAAAAACTATAACGATACAACTGAAAACTAATACGAGAGTTATTGTATTCTTTAGTAATATTGGCTTATGTCACTGAGCATTTGTGTGAATAGATTTCGACCGTTATTTTTCTGTCGCCACATGATTCGCGCAAGTAGGTATCAATCGGGTCAACTGAATGCCCGGTTAGGTCAACTGAATGCCCGATTAGATTAGTTGAATGCCCTGTTAGGTTAATTGAATGCCCGGTTATGTTAATTGTACGCCCTTGACGATTGATTAGGTTAACTCGTGATATTTTCGTTAGTTTTAACGTTATCTAATATCTATAGAAAAGCTGAAATTTATCAAAAATAGTATTAACAATATGACAAATCAATATATACATGCAAAAGATTTTTCTACAGTAACTGTAGGTAAACTAGTACGCCATGTAACTTTTAAAATAGTAACTATACGTAAACTAGAACACCGTGTAACTTTTAAAATAATAATTTCTCAAAAAAAACTTATCTTATTTTATATCTTATTTTCAAAAAAATAGGAAACAGTCCAAATCTCGGAAAAGGCCCTACATCTCATTTAAATTAAATGTTATCCATTGGCTCGAGTGCAGCGGGGTTAATAACATAAAAATGTCTCTGGACGCGAAAGCGTCCGGTCTCTCTCTCTCTCTCTCTCTCGGGCGATTGAATAACGCCAGGTTGTTACAAACCTCACGCGTATAATGTAAAGGAAGACCAAGGAAACAACATACAACATAACTTTAATATACAGTATATATAACTAGCTTCCAAAGAACCTCAGGAACGTTACATGGGTCAAAGTTGAAGTCTTCAAAAGAAGCCTAGATGCCTGGCTCAGGATGGTACCATATGAACCGTACCTGGCTATGTGCGGTGGAGAGCGCAAGAGAGCAACTCTCTCCTCCACCAAGCCAGGCCTAGAGGCGGGGCCACCAGCTTGACCTTCGTGTGACCAACGCACGGAACTGCATCGAGGTTAACGAGGTTATATAGATCCGACGTTTCGAGGGATACACCTCTCATCTTTAGAGTAAAAGAAATTTAGAAATATATTTATAAATTAATTTCTTAGAAAAACCACTTGAAGTAAAAAGTTAATTAAATATTCAAATTCATTATGAAGACTAATATAGGATGAACATAAATAATAAGATCTGTAAATAAGAATCCTAATGGAGTTAACTTTGATTATAAAAGGCATGTAAGTGAAAAACTCGTACCCAAACCTGTAAAAGTTGATTTACGAAATACTGAGGTAGAAAATGAACCATTCAGCTTCTCAAGAGAAAAATCCAAAAAAGGGAGGATGTTGTTAATTTCTGATTCAACATTAAATTTAATGTTAGAATACTGTGCATTAAGATAATTTAAAAACTTCTTGGCGTGTGACTGATATCGGAAGAGAGTGAAGGTATCATCCACATATCTTCGATAAAAGACTGGGCGAAAATCAAGAGGACGGGTATCAAGGACCCGTTCTTCAAAATGACACGTGAAAATATTTGCCAGAGTGGGACCCAAAGGGGAACCCATAACAACGCCTTCAGTTTGTTCATAACGTTGATTATTAAATACAAAATAGGAATTAGAAACTGACAAGTCAAGAAATTTCCTAAAATTTAATCTAGTAAAAACCATGAACAGTCTCGCAAGAAGAAAAAAGTTTGTCAACACAAAGGTCAATGATTTCGTGTGTGATGGTATATTGGTGGACGCTGACTTAACATCATAGCTACACGTAAAAACATTATTAGAATTTAAGCTATTAATTTCGTGAGCAAAGGAATAGGAATTTTTTACCGAGTAATCGTTGGTAGTAAGTGAGGAAAAAATAGGAACGAGGAACTTAGCTGAAGGATACTGGGATCACTTTAACATATTGCTTCCCAAAGCATTCGGGAAGCAATATGTTAAAGTGATCCCTCCTAAAAAGCAATATGTTAAAGGGATTAACAGTGGGAAGCAATATGTTAAAGTGAATAACACTAGGAAGCAATATGTTAAAAAGAGAAAGGTTGGTTGGTTAGAAAGAGGTTGGTAATCTAGGCTAACTAACGAAAATATCACGACCTAACCTAACCAATCGTCAAGGTCGTACAATTGACCCAACGATTGGTTAGGTTAGGTCGTGATATTTTCGTTAGTTAGCCTTATAAAGCTAACTAAAGAAGGCTGGGGGCCCTGATCTTCAGGTGATTCAAATATTTTACATTCACAAAAAATGGCAAAGCATAATAAGTTAAGTTGTCCATAAATTTACATTTTCTCGACTAGCTAATCTCTAAATATTATAAACTATCGTAATGTAACTGTAATTGGTTGTGTAATGTCTATTTTTGGGAAGCAATATCGTAAAGTGATTAACACTGGGAAGCAATATGTTAAAGTGATATACACTGGGAAGCAAAATGTTAAAGAGAGGTTCCTGGGAAGCAATATGTTAAAGTGATCCAATAACGTATATTGGGGCGTATAAGTCTACGGTCCAGATTAGTCGACCCCCTAACTTTCAATTTCAGATTTAGATTATAGCCTATTCTGTGTGTTTAAGTCGACCACCAACTTGCCAACATAAAAAGTAAAACTTTGTAAAAACCTTGTAAAAATTAGTTATCAAATCCTTCATAATCATCATCATAATTATCATCTGACATTATAAGTTCATTATATACATCCTGAGATACATTTGCAAGTGCTGCTTCGTCATATGGATCTAGTTCAGATGTTGACCAACAGCGAGCTAATGCAGAACTGAGGACCTATGACAGGTAGACCTGTCTTTAAATACAAGCTAAAATGAAAGTGGAAGGTTAATTTTTTAGACTGGGCCTATAAGTCGACTCCCTACTTTAGGGGCATAATTTTAAGCTTAAAATACCGATTTATACGTCCCAATATACGGTAGGTAGGAGAATTATAGGCCGCAAGAATGGGTCTAATTGGCACATCCCTTTTATGGACTTTAGGGAGACCACAAAGAATACCAGGAGTAGAAGCAGTAACAAAAAGGTATTGTAGTCAATTTCACTTATGTGACCAAATGATTTTAGATGAGATAGGAACCTTTATCCTCAGTTTACTTTATTCTCAGTTCGCAAAATAACAGACGAAATGGGGTGCTACTGTAGTATGCGGTCTACCTACGATTCGGCGGTCTACCTTTTAATTATAGCTTCTTATCTTCTTATTATTAGGTTAATTGTACGCCCTTGACGATTGGTTAGGTTAAGTCGTGATATTTTCGTTAAAACTAACGAAAATATCACGACTTAACCTAACCAATCATCAAGGGCGTACTGTAGTATGCGGTCTACCGTTAAGTATGCGGTAGTAGTATGTTTAACTTCTTTAATAATTCCTTAATTGTGTAAATTAAATTATAATTCCTTTCAATTCATTTTCAATTCCTTTTAAATATTTTGAACGGTAGACCGCATACTGCAGTAGAAACTTAACGGTAGACCGCATACTACAGTAGAAACTTAACGGTAGACCGCATACTACAGTAGCACCCGAAATGGAATCTTTAATTTGCCGAAACTTACCAGTATCAGAAAGAACAGTCAGAACTTTGTCTATATAATGTTTTTTGTCCAATATGACACCTCCCCCTTCCTTTATAAGGTTTACAAATAACAGTATTATTGTTACTGCCCAAAGAACGTAAAATACTAAAATAATTTTTCTAAAAAAATAGGGAAAAAACTTTATAGGGTTTAAAATTATAGTAATATTTAAATGCAACATATTAGATTAATTTCTTAAGATTATTAAAATTTTCAATAAACAAAATAGGTAACTACTTCAATGTAAGAATTAATTTTTCAAAGGCAAGGAAATATTTTAAAAATTAACCTTCAAAAAAGGAAGATTAAACTGAAGACCGAAGGAGAGGAGAAATTCCTCTCTCTCAGACAATTTATAATTGGAAAAATTAAATATAACCTTCCCAGAATTACATGGAGTCAAAGAATTAGAAATACCAAATTTAGACAATTTTCGCTCGTGTCTGTTACTAATATTTACGCGGTAATTACTAACATTTTTAGAAAAAGTTAACCAGAAAACAAAAATCAAAGGAAGAAACATTAGTTTTCAAACGGGTCCTTATAAGGTATTTATGGACCTAAGACACGTTTATAATGTTCCAAAGACAATTGTTACCTTACTTTTCCTTACTACGGTCTTGTCAGTGACAATATTGAGAAAGACACGTCTGCAGCCGTCAAAAAAATTTTCCCATTTTTCCCCCAAATTAATTTTAAATTAATTTTTTTAAATTCTTCCACTATACGATTTTACTTTTGTTTTAAGGATAGATTCTCTCCTCTTCTGTGTTCGTCATTCTCATATCAATTTGATTACTCGCGCTGCGGGAGTGAGTCTTACACTGGGAGTGCCATTCGGTTACTTCAGTTCCGCATTGACCAACATTTGGGTAGTTCGTCTCGCACCGGTCGTCTCATCAGTAACCCGGTGGAATCCATAATACGTGAATATTCGTTGGATGTGACACTCTTTTTTTCACCAGATAATTTTAAGATTTTAAACGTAAGTAATAACATTAGTAATCTTAAATTATTGGAATCTATTTATATTTTTAAACATAACCCTTCTCTAAATCGTAGCTTCCCTATTTCTTTGAACGTTTAAATGTAAATTTTATTTTGTAGATATTTTTATTTTGTAATTGTTTTAAAATTTCACTTATCTTTTACTTTTTACTTCCAGAATTTACCCTGAAGAAGAGAGTTGTATTCCTCGAAACGTCGGATCTATCATATATTAAAGTCATGCTGTATGTTGCTTCCTTTTTATTATATATATATATATATATATATATATAGTATGGTAATCCTCTGTGCCAGCACTTGTCAGCCGGTGTGGCGCGACTTACCAGTGGTCCGTGAAAGATCTTCAAGTGGGTTGCAGCCACGCGAAGGAAAAATTAATATAAGTCACGCAGAACGCTGTACATTACGTAAATAACAGAAAAGTAGCACCTCAGCAGCCCTATTCTCCAATTCATGCAAATATATTCGCATGAAAAAAGTCATATTGAAAACTCTCGCATGCGTTCTCTCTGAACCCAGTTGCTCGTGATGTACTGTAATAATTATTGTCCACTCATTTCCTGCGCTTTGAGCGAAAATTATTCGAAGTAGAAAATTGTCTCGATTATTTTGTATTAAGGAATGTTTGAAAAAAAACAACTTTTTTTTTACATTTGATCAACAAGCGAACCAACCTTGCTTAGGATGATTTAATTTGCCCCCCCCCCCCATTGGCTTCAGCTACCACGTCAAACCCCATCCTCATCGATCCAGAAAGTGTCGGGAAATTTCACGATCATTTTCGACACTTTGACACTTTGGAGGACTTTCCCGGGTGTTTGAGTTAAAAAACTGCCAGTGCGTTATAAATACAAAAAACCACTTTTTTACGTGAAGGTCAAAATATGATAATAAAAACCACTCTAATAGACAGAGTTTATTTCCACAACAGTTTCGATTCCCACTAGCATCCTCTTCGGGTGGATACCCGAAGAGGATGCTTCTTAGTTAATATTTGAAATCTCCCAACAGGTCACCAAACAAACGTGACGCAAGTCCGAGCGCTGCACACAAGCCACTCGTTTTTGCTTCGATTTGAGTTCCATCACAACAAGAAATACAGACTGCGAGGAAAATGTGCTGAAAAATTCGTCACTTGTGCGCATCAATAATAGGGGAACATAGTTTTTGTGCCCCGAGACGATTTGAGCGTGATCACTGCAAAAAGAATTGGACCTTTAGTGGTCCATTTTCAGTGTGTAAACATTAAGATTTTTTGAAACCGCTTAACAATAATGCAGTAACTGTATTCGTAAAATGTTAAAACGAGCGTTATACAGAGTTAGGGATTTAAACGAAAGTATGATCTTGAAATAACGACTTCAGCGTGTAATCTTGATGGAAATGAAGCTGGATTCAATGAATATGGTAGTATGGTGGCTAGCACTGACACACATGATGTCATACACAAGTGTAGGAGCGGGGTTAGGGAGGGAGTGGAGAAGGAAGTGGGGTGGTGAACAGAGTGACGGGTTATCAGTTTGGGTGAAATTTATTGCGTTTTTAAATGCTTTTTCATGTTTTTATCACGGGTTCAGTCTACAGTATTATATACTCTACTAAAATGATATTCTTTGAAATCAGAGGACATCGTCGACACACAGTTTCCCATCTTTCCATGATTCTGTCAAGATATTTAAAGATAAAAAAGCGTATAATGTTAACAGAGAAAAATGAAATACAATAACTTAATGGTATTCTGATTTTAGTGACGAGTTTTCGAGACAAACGGATGGGCTGGATTGTGATAATAAGGAACTTACATTGCACAAAACAACATAATTATAGTGAAGTAACGTATTAAAGTATATCTTGATGATTGTGGGAGTGAAAGCATCGTAAAAAGATTAAAATAATTTTTAAATGATATTCATGATTAGTATATCTCGTCACCCAGACAAAATAAATATGAACATTTCTATCGTATATTTCGAACAGCACACATCATGTAAACTAATTTAGTGTACATGTATATATTTCATATAATAATAATAATAATAATAATAATAATAATAACGTGGGTTTATTTTTCACGTTGGTATACATTTCAAGGCGAATTCAGGCTCCAGAATGAGTTACGCACACCTGTTTACCCCTTAAAATATGGCTGGCATTTTACAGCCAGTAGGATACAGAAAATATCGATTTCAACGTAGCATTACAGTTTTTGAACTTGATGAGAAACACGCGTGTGGATTGTGATAGCAACAATAGCAGCACCATCAGGCAAAGACGTAAAAATGGATCGCTCATTGAAAAGTATTTTTAAAACAATGAGTGTTTAGGCTAAGTAACGGTGAGACGAGAACATTATGTAAGTCTATAAATGTCTAAAATCTTTGTCGGGTACTTGTTCCTTTTCCCCCCGGCACCACTTTTACAAAAATAAGCTTTTTTTTCTATTTTTCTATTTAAACAGAAACAAGTCGTGGTCCTGTGCTGGGTGCTGTGCGGCCCCCCGGTTAGGTCAATTGAATGGCCGATTAGGTAAACTGTACGCCCTTGACGATTGGTTAGGTTAGGTCGTGATATTTTCGTTAAAACTAACGAAAATATCATGACTTAACCTAACCAATCGTCAAGGGCGTACAGTTGACCTAACCGGGTATTCAATTAACCTAACCGGGCATTCAGTTGTCCTAACCGGACATTCAGTTGACCTAACCGGGCATTCAATTGACCGGGGGCAACTTACAAGTAGATAGATCACAGCACTGCATTTTCACATTCAGTAGTATGACCGCAAAATGGGAGAGTGCAAGAATGTTACAATGCAATGTTGATCAATGTGGCAAAGGGATGTTGCAAGAGGTTACGCAACAAGGGGGAGGGGGTATGCAATGAAGGGGGATGGGGGTTGTACAATGAAGGGGGATGGGGTTATGCAACAAATCAATGCTGCAAAGGGGGGAAGGGCTATGCAACAAGTTAGTGCTGCAAAGGGGGGAGGGGAGGGAGCTTTGGGGGGAGAAGGGAGGATGACCTCCTCCCAAAGGGGTAACCTTAACCTAAGAGAGGGAGAGAAAGGAGGAGGAGGGTCTTTGAGAAGGTGGGATGTCCTCACCCCCAAAGGGAAACCTAACCTAAGCCTTAACCTACAGTAAGAAGGAGAGAGGAGAGAGAGTTCTTTATTTCACCGGAGTCCGTCGCATAATGAGCGTCCAGGGGCGAAGCAGCTGTTATATACCACTTATTTATTTATTTATTTTTATAAGGAGAGTTACCAGATAGCACCATTTTAATTATTTATTTATAGATGAGTTTCCAGAGTATCTGTACATGGCTAAACACACACACACACACACACACACACACCTTATTCTACTTGCTGATCCTGGATGTTTGGTATTATTTTTATATAAGACTGTATTGTATTAGCCCTACGATTTAATTAACATCACACAGTCTTATATATATATATATATATATATATATCATAAAATATATAGAAAATAAATATACAATCAAAATAGTTAATTCTATGCACAACTTGAACGAAGAATATGGGGATGTTTGTGGTGGGTATGTGTGCACTAAATGCCTAAGATATACACATTTACTGAAACGTCTATTATTTCTATAAAGAAATTTCAACGAAATCAAGATGATTCCTTTATTCATTTATTTTTAATTAAAATTAATTTCGTACCTTTACGGTAGTATATTTAATTAACAATAAAAGAAAAATGCATGCAATATAATAATTACACGCTAAATATATACACACACATTCTCATAGACAGAGCGCCACCATAGACAGAGCGCTGACAATCTGGGACAAGGCACGAATTCCGACCCAGCGGGTGGACTCCGGCGTGCGCAAGCTTCGGAAGCTCTATGAAGAATATTGTGGGTTGAAGAAAAACCGATTGAAACCGAAAGACGGGTGCCGAATCAAGGAAAGAAAATTCAAGGAGAATCTCACCAAACTATTTGACATCTCACGAAAAGACGCCCTCAGTATTATGACGGACGAAGAAGACAAACAGTTCCTGCGGATGCAACAGCAGGATCACTCGAGCGCGAGTATGTCCGGGATCGACAAGACCTTGACGAACAAGGAGACTCGCAACCGCCTCAGAAGTGATCAGGCCAGTGCTCGAAAGGAAAAAAGCATGTTGAGCGCCCAACAGGCGAATACGGCTGTTCCGTCTACTTTCGCCATTGCTGACATCTGTAGCTCCTCCACATCGACGGAGTCCGAAGATGATTTCCAAGCTCCGTCAACATCCAGTCAAGATCAGCCAAGGAATAAGAAATCGAAGCAGACCATTGTGACCAAGGACGTAGCCGCCGCGCTCGACCGAGTGAAACTTCCTGACCGCGCTGCCATGTTCGTCGTAGGAGCCGTCACGCAAGCGCTTGGTCATGGCCTGGAGTCTGTGGCGCTATCCCGGAACACCATTCAGCGAGCGCGAGTCACCGCTCATGAGGCGGTAGCAACTGCTCAACAGGCTGTTTTCTCGCCGGACAGCCCACTGCTTCCCCACTGGGACGGTAAACTGCTTCCAGATATCGCCGGCAATAAAAAGCTTGTGGATCGCGTCGCCATCTTGGTGACTGGTGGTGAAACAGAGCAACTTCTTGCCGTCCCTAAGATCGGCCGCGGCACGGGAGAGGAGCAGTGCAATGCATGTGTCCAAACGCTGAAGGAATGGAACCTCAAACCCATGATCCAGGGACTAGTCTTCGACACGACGGCAACCAATTCTGGGCTGAATATGGGCGCGTGCACCCTAATTGAAAAGGCTCTGGACAAGGAGCTCATCTGGATCGCGTGTCGTCATCACGTGTTCGAGGTAATGTTGTCGGCCGTATTTTCTGTCGCTCTGACACCAACCGGTGGGCCTGAAGTGGGAATCTTCAAACGCTTCCAGAAGACCTGGCCTGATATAAATATAGTTGATTTCCGTTCTGCTGGAGACGAGCTCTTCGTTGGCATGCCGGATGGCCTACGAGAGAAGATGATGTCATTTTACTCGGAGGCAGTCAAGAGCTAGCTCCCACGGGATGACTATGGAGAGTTGCTTCAGCTCTGTCATATATTCCTAGGGGGATCCTCCGACGAAGAACCGTCTTTTCGTGCGCCAGGCGCTATGCACAACGCGCGGTGGATGCCTAAGGCAATATACTCGCTGAAGATATTCCTTTTCAGGAGCCAGATTAACGGCCCACGAGACAGCTGGCGTCACAAAGATTTGCCTCTTCGTTTCTCTTATTTACGCTCGCTACTGGCACGAGGCCCCTCTCCCAGAGAGGGCCCCCCTCAACGACTTAAACCTAATTGCTCTCCTCCATGAATATCCTGACCGTGCCATCAGAGAGGCGGCTGTTAAGGCCTTCTATCGCTGTTAGAAAATCTAGAAGAGGAAGAACCATTGTTGTCCCAAGGCGATATGATGACTAAACTGATTGATGCAGCATTGCTTGTATATATTAAATTAAGGTGTATATATATCCATCTCATAATTGTAAGGTTAGTGAAAAATTCACTTAATTTAGAGCTAGCATTTTTGGGCTCTTGTGGCATCATTGTTTGGGCACTCTTGTGGCATCATTTTTTGGGGCGCTGCGCGTCTTTTCCACTCGTTTGTGGAATGCCGTACTTACAGGGTGTGGTCTTATAGAGAGCTCTCTTGCAATTCAGTTTGGTTGTTTAGACACAAGATTGTTGCATCGTGCAATAGTGCAGGTTGTGTTGTTGTTGCAAGGTTTAGAAAGAAGACCATAAATAGTGCCCCTTTTGTTTTTTATCTTAAATTCATGCAACTGAGGCCTAAGGTAGGCCCACATCGAGTCAGCAACCCTGAGGTAGGACCTAATAGGACCTCCAAGTCCGTAAGTTTTTAATTCTAGCTTAACTTGGGCTGTAGGTTGAACTGGCCCTTCAGAGCTTGGCCGTTCACGGCTCAGCTGGAATTTTGAACCCAATAAAAAAAATAATAATAATAACAATCGCCAGTTACTTAAGGCTAAGTGCAGGCTCCTCAAGGTCGTGAACGACTGTGTCGAACGAGGAGTCGCTCTTATTCAGTCCTACAATACCGCGCTGAAGAAAGACGAGACCCAGAAACGATATCTACTGCGACTCTTCGCCAGCCACCGAAAAAGATTGCCAGTTCCGACGAAGTTGGCTTTGACGAAGAAAAAGTAACGGGTGTGACGTTGTTTGTTTGATATACAAGGATTTAGTGCAGTCGTATTAACTGCTATGACATGTGTGTTCTAGTATATTTTTGCATAACATGTGCTCTGTGCTGTTGACTTTAAATTTTGAAATAAACATTGATATTGTATTTTTGTTTCAAATCCTAAAAATATAGGAACTGGTCGCGACCTCTAAATATTGTATGATCTGTCTAATTTTTGGCATGAGTTCTTACATTTTGATATGGAACACGGATGGCCTTGTGGAGAAAGATATTTTCAACTTTCATTTTTTTGGGCCACCCTACTGGGCATATCTCTTCCCTGCGTGCTCAGTTGACCGCTGCAAGCCCTGAATCTCAGACGTGTATTTTCCCACGTAGAAGAAAAATAGTAATGGCTACCTTTAATATTGCGTGTTCGACGTTTATGAAGTGGTATTCAAGTGTGAAGATAAGGTTACTGAATGGCTCCCTATTCCATCTTCCTTTAATACTTTTAAGGCTACATTGATACGTGCGAAGGAACAAGAGGTACAAATACTCTACGGCTATTCTGGCGAGAGCATTGCAGGATTTCGTGGTACAAGCGATGTATTGAACTGTGTTGTAGGACTAAACTTTATTAAAGCTTACATATACTGTGAAGTAGAAGAAACAACACGTGCAGAAGGGAAGCAACGGATATGGTTAGTGAGTGTTGTTGATGAGTGGTGCGACAAGCGGTATTATGTCACGTTACATAATACCGAGTACTCGTACCTGCGACTGAGAATGTAAACCTTGTCATCATGGGGAATCTTAAGTATTTTCCCAGTACATTAATGTATATCATGACGAGATTTGTAGTGAGGTTGTGGCTAAAGGTCTGCGTGAGTATTTAACAGAATTTAGAGATGAGTATCACATACTAAACAAAGAGGAAAAATATGATCATATGTTTCTCTCAAACAGTGCGCCGGAGTGTGAGTAAAATGTGTTTAGTTCGTGAAATTCCCCCTAAAGAAAATGTCTGGTGCGTATTCTGGGGAGTGGGAGTGATAAAACATTAAAACCGGTATTGCTTCATGTATCGTAAAATTTCTCAAAACACCTACCCAGTATAATGGGATACAAGTATTCACGTTGGAACAACGCCGTACACGTTTCATCAGCTTGTGGTGTGACTCACTCCTCCCGTCGAGCCGATCCGCTCGCCTGTGGCTCATAGTCATCTCAGAGCTTGAACCGAGTGGACGTGCACTCCTCGAATACGATGGAACTTCCTTTGAGAAGCATTCTCAATGCCGTGTACGATGTGTCCGTGACGAAGTTGTTGCGCGTGTTCAGGTGTGAAACCGGTGCCATTAACAATGTACTGGAAACGACTTGTAGACAAACAAACTCTGGTAAACGGAATATTGTTTATTTAAGTGTTGAGGAGATGAATAGAATCTTCGTGGTAGTTGAGAAGTAGAGTGAGGATCGTTATAAAATTCCTGCAGGTGTAGGTACAAGAAGAGAGCAGATTAGTGATACCCCCTCGTACGCCATTGTTTGTACGTTGAGTATAAATAACGATCAGCCATGCATTGATATACGACTGATGTGGAAGAATGCTTCTGATAATAACGTTCTTGTCCCTACGCGAAACCGTTTCATCCTCGCAGAATGTTTGAAATCGTCGGTTTCCGCAAGCTGAAGCCTATATTAGACGCGCGTATTACGGATATGCTTTATTTTGATACAGTTCTTGAGTACGCATACACCGCTGTGCTCGACGGGTTTACCGAGTGTAGGACTGAACAAGGCGAGAATGGTCTAGAGCTGGATGCTTATTTAAAAGGTTTAGACTCTTTGAAATATCATGAATTTTGGTACAAAGCACTTCAGCGGTACAGGGCTGAGCTCACCTACACCGTTCACCTTGAAGAACTATTTCTTTATATAATGAGCAGCTGTCGTTACGACTTAGAAGATTATTTCAACTACCGCTATGCAGTGTGAAGAAGAGTTCACGATTGAAAAGCTCGGGTTGGTAAGAATAAACCCTCGATTGGAAAGGAGTGTTTATAAACTTATATTTAATAACGATGTTGTGGATAACGAAGTACTGTAGGTTCAGATGTCCAAAACTTGTGTTTCAAAGCATATTTTCTTCTCTTCTCTTTATTTCCATTCCTTAAAAGTGGCTTTTTTGCTGCAACACGTCCTTTAAGACCAACTGAGTTTAGGGCCCTTCGTACAGTAGAGGGATCAACTGAGACACCTTTTGTTTTTTCGAGATCTGCTGCAAGTGAAGTGCTGGATTTGCGTCTGTCTTGAAGGGAATAATCTTTAGATATTGTAGATCAGATGGGGAAAGCTTAGAGGGCCTCCCTGATCTAGGACGATCAGCTGGAGTCCCATTTGATCTGTAACGAGCCAAGATTTTTTTTACACCAGTTTTCGAAACACCTGTAGATTCATTTATTTTTCATTGAATCAGTCCCTCACCAAGCAAATGTATTATTTTATATCTAATCTCATCATAAATTGTACTTTTCATCATTTCTTAAGTCTGTAAAAGAAAAAAACAGCATGAATTAGGATTATAATAAGAAACGTTTTGGCTAAATTTGTTTTTCAGAATTTAAGTGAATATGTCAATACCTTTAATTGTAAATATTGATATAACAATAGCTTCGGAGCATTTACTGCAGATCCATCATCAATAGTTCGCTAGATCTTTAAACACATACGTTATAAGTGATTTAATGAATCAACCTTCAAGTCCAATTTATGCAGAGTAGAGGGTCATCCAGCTTATACAACTTTATACACTCAAGTAATAACTGTGTTATACATTAATATGAACCAGAGGTTCTAGTTAATATATATTTTAGTATCAAAACCAATTTTCATACGACAGATTACACAGGCCTGCGAATGAGAACTTTGTAAAAGTTGTTTTCTTACTAATAACTGACTTTATATGATTCAACTACGCTGATTTCGAATAAGGTGTCCATTTTTTTATCACGTAAAAATTTTCTGCAAACTGGAAGGGAAAAAACAACAACATAAATAAATGTCATTTACTTCAATTTACATTAGGTACCTATTTTGCTTTGTTATACTAATTACAAATGCAAGCAACTTTAAAAAGAAAGAAGGCTATTAACGTCAATTACATATTCATCTTTATTTGTTCTGAGTTTGCTTGTGAGATCTATGCCTTTTAGTCTCAAATGTACGCGCTGTTCCTCTTCTTTTATGTAATAATTCTGGAGTAATTTTCAACATCTAGCAGTAATCGGCCATCATGCTGATGTCCCACCTTCCCTGATATTTCTTCTCCATTTCTTTGATGTCTTGGTCAAACCAAACATTTATAAGCATTTATAGGCAGTAGTTTTTAATCAAAATTTAATGAAAATTACTTACATATGTAATATGAAATATGACATTTTGTGAAAAATCTGTACGTGATTGCGAAAAATGAATATTATTTTCGGAATGAGCATGCAAAAATTACTCTACCTTGTTAACCTTGTTGCTGTTCCGTGCGTTGGTCTCTCTTCAGACGAAGGTCAAGCTGTTGGCCCCGCCTCTAGGTCTGGCTTGGTGGAGGAGCGAGTTGCTTTCTTGCGCTCTCCACCGTACATAGCCAGGTACACCCAGTTCATCTGGTACCGTCTTGAGCCAGGCATCTAGTCTTCTTTTGAAGACTTCAACTTTGACCCCTGTAACGTTTCTGAAGTCCTTTGGAAGCTGGTTAAAAATTCTTGGCCCCCTGACAACCAAATTATTTTCCTTCAGTGTTGAGGAGGTCCCTTGTCGGGCCTTTAATTTGGGAACACTACACATTCTGCCTTGCCTATTTACCAGCGTTGTTTGAATGGTAATTGGGTTTAGTTTTAGGTTTGGTACCAGTTTTTCAATCATTTTCCATATGTAGATTATGGTGTACCTCTCTCTTCTTTTTTCCAGGGAGTACAAATTTAGTTTACGTAGTCTTTCCCAGTAGTTGAGTTCTTTCCAGCCATCAATTTTGGCTGTGAAATGTCTTTGCGTTTCTTCTAGTTTATTAGTTCTTCCTTTTTATATGGGGACGTCAAAACTGAGCAGTATTCAAGTTTTGGTATAATCAGTGTTTTTAGCAGGGGAATCATTACTGTCCTGTTCCTTCTTTTGAACGTTCTTAGTACCTGTCCCGCGACTCTTTTTGCTTTATTTATCGCTATCTGATTTTGTGTTTCGAATTTGGCATCATCGATCATTATTAACCCCAGATCGATCGCTTTCGTGCTTTTCTGAATTTCCTGTCAATCTGGAGCATAATATGCAGTCTGTTTGAGTTCTTTTCTACCATATCTCAAGAGCTGAAATTTCTCGATGTTAAATATCATGTTGCTGTCTTCTGACCATTTGTATATTTTGTTATTTGTATATTTGTACATTTTGTTCACTATAAATAAGTGAAAAAATATTTCGGACAACAAAACCATCGCAGGCCTTTGTTATTTAATAGTTATCAGATCGACAGTGGTCCCTGACTTTTGCACGGTACTATATATAATATATATATATATATATATATATATATATATTATATATATAGTGTGTATATATATATATATATTATATATATATATATATATATATATGTATATTATATATATTTATATATATATATATATATATATATATATATATATATATATATATATCAGGTGTCCCCAAAAAGTCCCTATTTCTAAATAAATGTTTTAAACTAAAAAAAAAATGGAATCCAGATACAAAGACAAACGCAATAGGTACGTAAAACATAAGGGTTTATTAATCGTAATTAAACAACATATTCGGTGTCATCGCCATTTTTCCTAACACAATATTCAAATTTACACAAATGTTTAACATAATTTTTGGGAATAGCTTAGCTGGGAAGTTGTTGACTACCTCATAGACTTTGGTTTTTAGGTCTTCAAATGTCTTAGGCTTGGTGGAATAGATCTTGTCTTTTATGTAACCCCACAAAAAAAGTCAGGGGTTTTTAGTTTCTGTAATTCTCTACTTGAGGTGAGAGACCGCCAAGAGTCACAGCTGCAATGGTTCAACACTTAAATTGTAACATGGAACTTATTAATACAAAACAATTATAGGCATTTATGATGCTACCTCAATACAAAACATTCTTCGTTTCTAAATAATATTTCTCTCAGTCACTGTTTATTACTACAGTATATCAGTGTTGCTGATCTAGAAATAGCATTTGCTCCGGATATAACAATGCCATACCAGTAGTATCCATTCAGCTGTCGTCCATTTGTCAATTGGAAGATATTCTAAGCAGTGACGTATGAAACGTACAGATACCCATCAATCTGGTAATGTTATAATGCTATTAAAATTTAATATGCATCAAAACATTGTTTTTTCATTCATAAACCGCCTATACACAGTATGTATTTATATATATCAGGTTTTTGCTCTGTCTTTGTTATAACACAAAATAATATCTGAATCTATGTTCAATATTAAATGTAAATAAATAAATAAATGAATCAATTTGGAATTTGCTCAGGGCGCAATAATGCCTACCAACGGCTCTGGTTTTATACATCGTTCAGGATGACAGGCTTGCCAATATCATGAACACTGTCATCAGTTTCGAAGGGTTTTTTTAGTTTTTACAAGACCATTTTTTATTCACTTCAATGACATCCCCTTGTTAATATATATCCCCTTCTTGAATTTATATTTAATTATTCATTTATGTTTCTTTAGTAATATGTAGACCAGAGTGATGAATGGAAATAATTATGTTCTCAAGACATTTGGCAATGAGTCAACCAACCAATCAGCGTTCACTCACTCCCAGATTCATTCATAAAATGTTACAACCGTTTGTAGTACACGCAACAAATATATGCTAGGTGTCACTATCTGTTCTCAAGAGTGTCCTACGAATAATGAGGGAAACTGTACATAATACTCGTCAGTGACGTAGATGTGTTTCAAAAACTCAGAATCTTTTTGTAGCTTTACTAACATCCATGTTACGAATTCCATTTGTTTTTGTTTTTGTACTGAAACTCGTGAATAAATCTTGCAGGGAAGTAGTATAGCCGCAAAAGGGGAGCGTGCAAGAATGTTGCAGTTATTATGTAATGTTGCAAAGGGGGGTGGGTTGTTGCAAATGGGGGTTGTTGCAAATGGGGGGGTTGTTGCAAAGGGGTTGTTTGCAAAGGGGGGTTGTTGCAAAGGGGGGTGGGGGGAAAACTTGGAGGCGGCGTTATCCCCCAAGAGAAAGGAGGAGGAGGAGAGAAAGGAGGAGAGGTGTTCACCTGGCAGGAGCCAAGTGCACATTAAGACTTCAGCCGAGTTGGCGTTGTTTTATAGGCTCCTAATCAGCCAGTTGGCGTAAATGGCTTGAGTTGCCAGATACCGCGATACCATTGTATACATTATTATAGACTCCTAATCAGCCAGTTGGCTGTAAATGGTTGTCAGATACCTCTTTTTAGCAGTATTATTGCATACATTATTATTATATACGCCTAATCAGCCAAGGGGGGAGAGGTACACATGCAGGAGGTACACATGCAGGAGGTACACACACATACGCACACATGCAGGAGGTACACATGCAGTAGTTACACATGCAGGAGAGAGAGAGCTGAAGGAGGGAGAGAGACGCCTGTAGGAGAGAGAGAGAGCTGAAGGTGGGAGAGAGACGCCTGTAGGAGAGAGAGAGAGAGAGTAGTTGCCTTTAAGGCATATTATTTTCGTTTTCCTAACCTAAGAGGCCACTAAGGGGTTTACCAAAGGGCCAAAAAAGAAGGACCAGAGGTCCTTGCTCGGCTGGAGCCGAGCTGGGATTGAGTCTTCACCAGCTTCTCGATCTTTTATAAGCCTCTATTCTGGCTGAGTTGCCAGATCACGCCTTGTATTGGGGTGCTGAGTTGCCAGATCGCACCATGTATTCTAATAAGCATTGTGTACCACAATATGGTAGATGAATTAAATAATTACACACTTAATTGAAATATAGATGTATATAGTGTTTTACAATAGATGTATATAGTGGATTATATGCAAAATATAACATTAACTTGAGCTTCCTTGAAGTTGAACTTATCGAAACAAATAACGTAGTTATCCATAATTCAACCAACCATAGAAAACAGAATTATAGAAATATATATATATATATATATATATATATATATATATTAAGCATTGTGTACCACAATATGGTAGATGAATTAAATAATTACACACTTAATTGAAATATAGATGTATATAGTGTTTTACAATAGATGTATATAGTGGATTATATGCAAAATATAACATTAACTTGAGCTTCCTTGAAGTTGAACTTATCGAAACAAATAACATAGTTATCCATAATTCAGCCGAAAACAATTAATTTTATGGGTAACTATTTCGACATAAGTTTACTATAATTATATCAGTCTTTTAAATATCTTCTGATATATATTATATATAAAATACCACAATATATATTTATAGTTATTCAGTAACACATTAGAAAGATTTACGCAATAATAGAATTAACAAAGTTACCCAATAAATAATTCGTTAGACAGAAACGAATTTTTATAAGGGATACCCAGCTTCATTAAACTTGAAGATGAACGAAGCAAATAACATAGTTATCCATAATTCAGCCGAAAACAATTAATTTTATGGGTAACTATTTCGACATAAGTTTACTATAATTATATCAGTCTTTTAAATATCTTCTGATATATATATATATATATATATATATAAAATACCACAATATATATTTATAGTTATTCAGTAACACATTAGAAAGATTTACGCAATAATAGAATTAACAAAGTTACCCAATAAATAATTCGTTAGACAGAAACGAATTTTTATAAGGGATACCCAGCTTCATTAAACTTGAAGATGAACGAAACAAATAACATAGTTATCCATAATTCAGCCCTCACGAATAACGAAACGAAATGATCATTTACGATACAATTCGAAATACGATAATTTACGATACAATTCGAAACCCACCAAACGAGATGAAAAGTTAAGAAACATACGAGCCTCATTCCCTGCGAAGAAAAAATGAAAAAAAAATTAAAAGAAACGAAGAAAGTTGGATTTCCCCAAAACACAGTCCACTATAGCGAGGTTGGTTTCGGAGAAAATCTGCTTGCGAGAGACCTTTCTTAAAGACAGCCCTCGATAAGTACCCAATGCTCCAAATATTAATATTGCCATTGTTATTACTTCTACAATGAATCCAATTAAATTCTGCTTATTAAATAACTTTTTTAGACACTTGATTTTTATTATAAATATTTAAGTCACGAATAATAGTGGGAAAAACGTACACACAATATATATTATATATATATATATATATATATATATATATATGCTACACACAGACCGTGCATGGAACAAGGAACTCTTCTGGGATAATTAAATCCACTACAGTCCGAGTAAGTAATGACAAATACCGCCTCGGTGGTGTAGTGGTTAGCGTCGCGGACTACGAATCCATCGGCCCAGGGTTCGAGACCCGACGGCAGCCGCGCGCAGCAAAACCCAGCTGTTCATACTTCCACACAATAAAGAAAGTGGTTGGTAGATAAATGGGTACCCTAGGAGGCCTAGTGGTCAAGACGCTGGGCTGCTGATGGGTCGTGGTTCGGAATCCACGTTAAACTGTAGGTCTAAGGTGGAGTGAAAAGCTTGACCTTCGTCAGAATGAACAATTCGGGCGGAAGCTAACCAAAGGTTAGCCCGACGCGGGCAACGGGTCACTCGCAAAGAGAATTTAATCATTGGTAAACTTCCTTCCAGACCACTCTTTCTACGATTTTCTATGTAGCAATACTAATTAACTCTTTCTCGCCTACGGCGGTACAAGAACATAATACGTGCACTCGCTCGTAAATTAGACCTCCAGTTTAACATGGGTTCAGAAATACATCTCGTCGATGGGGTTCGTTGCTTACTCTACCACATGGACTTTTATATGTAAGAGACCTAACCTAACCTACGAAATACATCTCGTCAGGGCCGATCCTAGAGCCATATATAGCAATGGAAATGAGCGCGATGTGTCGTTAAATACGTGATTTAAAATAACAGGACCATTTGACCCGAGGCAGTAGTATACACGAAAAACATCGTAATGCACGATTTTTTCTATGTAGCAATAATAATTAACTCTTTCAAATACGTGATTTAAAATAACAGGACCATTTGACCCGAGGCAGTAGTATACCCGAAAACATCGTAATGCACGATTTTTTCTATGTAGCAATAATGATTAACTCTTTCAAATACGTGATTTAAAATAACAGGATCATTTAACCCGAGGCAGTAGTATGCCCGAAAAACATCGTATAACCTAACTATAATTTACAACTATAGTTTACCTTGACTTTCATATGCTTCTATCCTGTTTTATTAATAAAGATTTTTAACTTTTAATAACGTATGAATAAAGATTTTTAACATTTAATTTTATTTTAGTATTTATTCATGCCACGCCGCCTTAGACCACAGCTTAACGTTGAAACCGAATGTTCTTTTTAAAATATAATTAGGATATAATTTCTTTATTATAAAATAAGTTAACAATTATGTTAACAAACAATACTAATAATTTGTAAGTAAAAAATATAATATAAGGGACTACCATAGAAATGTAAGTGCCTATAATTCGATTTTATATATATGTTACTCGTCCGGTCTCGTTATAGCGGATTGGTACACGTCATAGCTCCACCCAGCTACATCGGCAGCCAATCACGACGAACATCTGGTCTTTTGGGCGGAGCTTGGCGAATGTGCATATAAAAGGGGATATTTTCAGTTGGGAGTAACAGTAGCTATTTTCGCATCAGTGAATAATCATTCCTCAACCATGGACCTGTACGTCTCCCCAGATTTGTATGAAGAAAGTGATACTGCAGCATTAACCGCAATTAGTCTTTTCAATGCGATTGATTGTGGCGAATTATTTTCGAAGCAAACCGTAGAAGATATTTGCAGTGACGCTCCTTACAATCCGACGCAAGGGACTACCATAGAAATGTAAGTGTCCATAATTCGATTTTATATATATACGGAGAGTTGTAGTATTTCGTCAAATAGATACTAGTCAAAAATGTCAATCAATGTTATTTCCCCATCATGCTAAAATCGAAATTGGTAATCGAACCAAAGATATCTTCACATAATGGGGATCTGTCTGTATACTCTGTATATGTTTTAAAAGCATTATTCCTTTAAGGTCCGATGAGGATTTGACACGTGTTATACAATCTTTTGAAGAACCTCGGTCTGGGGACCTTGCAACTTTCTGCAATTCCTCGCGGTAAAAGCCTCCTGAGATTTCTTCCCCATTCAAATCTTCAATGTAATACATCATTATCACACCTTTAGGTCTCACAGCCCTAACTTTAAAAATCTCGCGTGTCCATCCTTGCTCAAAACCCTTTGCGAATTTATTCCCCGAACGCGACAGCCTTACATAATCATTGATTTTGAAGCGCACAGAGTGTGGTGGTGGTGGTGGTGGTGGTGGTGGTGATCCATCTCTTCTCGGGAGCGTACCTCTTTCTAAAACTTCGTTAGGTGTTGCCCCAATCGTGCGATGGTGTGAGCGGTTGTAGGATGATGCCAATGATTCCAGAATGTCTAGAAATCTGTATGTGTTTTTATGTGTAAAATAACGGTGCATGCGTTCCTTTATGGAAATGTAAGTGTCTATAATTAGAATTTTATATATATATGGAGAGTTGTAGTATCTCGTCAAATAGATACTCGCCAAAAATGTCAATCAGTGTTATTTCCCCATTATGCTAAAATCGAAATTTTTATGGCGTTCACTCCTCGAACCAAAGATATCTTCCTTCACATAATGGGGATCTGTCTGTCTGTATACTCTGTATATGTTTTAAAAGCATTATTCCTTTAAGGTCCGATGAGGATTTGACACGAGTTATACAATCTTTTGAAGAATCTCGGAATAGGGAGGGTATACTGATCAGTCAACAATGTCACACCGAAATAATGTAAGTGTTTTTCGATCTTTTGGGATAAGAAGACACAATATATTTTCATAAATTTATTAAATGAAAGAAATCAGTACAATAAACGAATATACCGTTACAAATATACGAACAAAAACATTATAATATACAACGAGTACGTACAATTGGAAAACGGTTTTTTATCTGTCTGCATACCATTTCATCGTTTCGGTGAGTGTGACACGGGTCAAATAAATTTAAAAAATTTATAAATTCTTTATCATTTGACATATGCATGAGAAATGAGACACAGTACATTCCGCAAACATTAGTAAAATATCCCTGCATACGAAATGGGTTCCATACAACTTCGGGAATATGTAACTAAGCGAGAAATTTTACAATAATAGGGTCACTCCAGGGTTGAGTACCGAGTGAATCAAAATAGTACAGGCGCTGTCTATTTTTAAAATAGACAGCGATCCAGTGAATCCCTTCATTACCGATGATGTCTGTGTTCACAATAAGACTACCGCATTCTCGCGTACTTGGCAAACTCAATGTTTCATTCTTCGCAAACACGCCGATAAATTTGGAACGTGTGACTCGCTCCATTACTTTCTGAAGTGTATTAGCATCCATTTTAAAAGTCAGTGATAACGCTTCTAAATCTATCTACTTCTATTAGGGCTTGCGATTCGAGATATACTAGTACACTAATAGGAGCGTCTATAGGCTTGGCGAATTCCAGCCGCACTGAGATGTTACCGCTCTGCTGTGGTGTTAAATGGGTATTTACGCTAGCAGATAAGTCAGGTGTAATGTCAAACGGATAAAGGTTAAATTGATCAATGAATTCTTCCTGCGTTACCCCATTACCAAGCTCATCACAATCACCTGCAATATGGGTCAGATTACTATAGGCTCTGGCACAAAGAGGTAACACAGCGTCTGATGAATAGTCCGTACCCATTGTTCCACCCAAAGCAGTGCCATTAACGTATAGAGTTATATTTTTAAGTCCGAATTCTCGAATTTATAGGCACTCTTTTTATATTTTCCATTCACCAAAGCGTGGTCCTGCATGCCGATTAATATCCTTTTAGGAAGATTTCCCAGGGCAATGTTTTCTATCTGCTTCGATGCCAACCCTGCAGGAACCGTATATAGTTTGATCTGCACTCTGTTAATAGGATATTTCACTGTAGCGTTTAGTAAATTTTTCTCAATTTCTAGTTGTTTTGGTGAACTTAATTTCACTCGCCGTACGCGGAGGTATGTGTCCATAATGTGAACCACAACGGACTTTGCACCCTCTTCTTGATTCGCATCCAGATTTAAGCAGATCTCAGGACTCGTGCGGGTGAGCTTTATTTTCATATCCACCCCGTTCACAAGCAACTTCTCCTGGAAAGTGAAATCTGTGTGCAACCATCCAAAACACTCGTATATTTCTTTTTAGAATTTTTAAATTTGTCCTTTATACTATTTTCATCTTTAGTTTGATAATATCCCTCGGCACTTAAAAAGGTAGCCTTCGCTTCTTTGGAAAAGTTGAGGACATTTTCCAAATAGGCTCGTAGATGATAGTACCCCGTGCCTGCCGATATGTTGGTCTGATTAAATATACGTCACACTGGTTGAATATGGCGTGCAGAAAGTTTGTTTCAGGGTATACAGCATATTTGTCATCGCAGGCCGTTCCATCAGAATGGGCTATACGTAGCTTAGCGTACATGTGCACACAGCTTGGATCAAAAAAGTAAGGACCTGAGCTGGGTATCACGAATTCTATAGGTGCACTCGGTGAACTAATTGTGTTTAAAGGGTTAATTGTAATAAAGTCACTGTGCTCAATAGAAACTTGGGTTGGCGGGAGCTCAAAAAAGGACAGCTCCGATTTACAGCATTGTGAACTACATGGGTGGATGAAGCGTGCCATGGCGAAATAGTGACTCCTCTCTCGACAAGTGGTAAACAAACTATGATTCATGAGATCAATATCCTTAGCTTATATCAGTCAAAAACGTGGTCAACCATAGGTTTCATTCGCTTACAGCATTTCTTTTTTGATAGCCTTTTACGTTTAATACCACGTGACCCCTTCTTCTTCCGGGAGCCCTCGTCTTCTTCCCGCCACCACGCATTTTTCTTTGCATCTTTGATGATTTCGTTCCGTGTACGCTTTAAATGTTTTTTTAGAGCTTCTTTAGGTTTAGCCCCGGCCAATATGTCTTCTGCAGTGTTAAGACCTGATTGTAGCGCTTTCCTTCCAAGGTATCTGGCACCCCTCTTCAGCAAAGGAAACAGCCGTACGTAGTATGGATGAAAAAATGGATCCAAGTCCACTACCGCGCTGGTATCGCATCCCTCGATAGACGGTGAAAGGCTTTCTATCCATTATAACTCAGTGCGTCGAAAGTGTAGCTTCACTGTTAAGCTCCCGTTACCGAATGGGAAGTTTTCGCCCTCAATCGTTCTTATATATATTGTGATATTGGTTATTAAATTAGTTGCGACATTCACATAATGGGGCCTGTCATATGTAATACTCAAACTCCTTCCTCTATGGTTGGGATGTGAGCAATGCGCAGCAGGCGTGCCTGGGTATCCCCAACAAACTGGTGCTCACTATATTACTGTAAATATAGCACATGTCTGGGACCTTTCAGCCAATTTCCCCATCTTCAATTGATACTTAATCTGGACAAGTTATACTGTGTCTCGTGAAATGTGTCTCTTTGGAAGGCTGCGCTATATCGGCCGTGGTTAGAATTTTGAATTTTCTATGTTCTTTAAGACGTCTGTTAGTCTTTGATTTAGGATTAGTGTATGTGCAGGGTTGTTTACGATTTTCATATACTAAATCATTCGTAAGGTTTGAGTTTCTTAAACTCACGTTTAAGCCTCTCACAACATCCTCGGCCGAACCATATTGACCCGGCCCTAGTCTTACTTCTGTACTGTAATACCGTGTATATCTAGTCTGAGCGATGCGCATAGTTTCATCCATAGCTACCCCAGCTTTTTCACACTCGTCAATGTCTCTAAGAATCGTAAAAAACGGTTTCTTTATGTTCAATATTTAAAAAGACGGTGTCCAGCTGAATTTCGCATATCCCCACCTCATACGAATCACGACCCAATTCAATGTGCCCATGAGTTCTGTTACAAAGTTGGCTAGCGTGTTGTTAGGGGTACAGACAGGGACGAGGAGGACGGGAGTGTGACGTAGAAATGGTTAGGAGCCATGTTGCATACTATTTAAGCTTCATTATTGCATCAGCTTTTATATAGGTGTTGAAGCTTCTGGGTACCCTAGCCATTCACCAGGTACATTTTTCTCCTTCCTGAACCTTTGCTTCCTAAAATTTCTCAATTTAAACACATTTTTTTCTAAATTAAACGCAACTTTCTGCAATTCCTCGCGGTAAAAGCCTCCTGAGATTTCTTCCCCATTTCAAATCTTCAATGTAATACATCATTATCACACCTTTAGGTCTCACAGCCCTAACTTTAAAAATCTCGCGTGTCCATCCTTCTCAAAACCTTTGCGAATTTATTCCCCGAACGCGACAGCCTTACATAATCATTGATTTTGAAGCGCACAGAGTGTGGTGGTGGTGGTGGTGGTGGTGGTGTGATCCATCTCTTCTCGGAGCGTACCTCTTTCTAAACTTCGTTAGGTGTTGCCCCAATCGTGCGATGGTGTGAGCGGTTGTAGGATGATGCCAATGATTCCAGAATGTCTAGAAATCTGTATGTGTTTTTATGTGTAAAATAACGGTGCATGCGTTCCTTTATGGTGCGCTGAACTCTTTCAGCTAAAGAAGCCTTATGTATAGAATTGGTTGTGTAATAGCTGATATAAACTCTGTCAACATATTCTGAAAAGCACGGCCTATAAACTCCTTCCCCATATCCGTACAAAAATAGCCAGGAACCCTGTTTTCTTTTAACATTAGCGTTTTGGTGGCTTAGCAACTGTTTCAGGTGATTTATTTTTCAGAGGAACTAGCCACAGATATCTAGAGAACACGTCTATTATGAATAGAATGTAGCGGTAACCATCGTTATACACAGAATATCTTTGCATGTCTGTTAAATCTGCTTGCCAAATAGAATCAATCGAGGAAGCCGTTGTCTTGGCTGTTTTAAACCTTTTTCTCACAGGCTTATGAAGCGTATAAGCGTCCTGCTCCCTCAAAAATCTTTCAACATCTTTTTTTCCTACTCCGTAAACACTTCTGTACAGTCTATCTACGCCGCCGTAAGAGGATGGGGTAGAAATGTCATAATAGCGTTTAGTTAATACGTTAGCCATTTGCGTATTTTAGAGGCACGTGGGTAGGGTTGGTTTAACCTCTTCTTGCTCCTCTTCAAAGGTGTTACCGCCGGGGGTGACGGCGCCTTCAATTGTGTCACAGGCGTTGCATGTTCCAAGTCTTTTAACCTGTTCAGATTTCCTATCAACGTTTTAGGGACATTTATTTGTTGTAGTCTTGCTTTAATATGCTTCCATCCTGATGGTGATGGCCTATCCCACTTTCTCACCAGATCATGGACAATGTCTACGATATTCGATCCCTGTACCTTTGATCCTTCCACAATGATCTCCCCTGTATCGGTCCATTGTATGGCGGGATCCTCATTCAATAGATTATAAAGACTTAAGCCTTTACTCCTCAATGTAAGTGGGAGGGTATTTTTTAATACATGTTCGATATGTTGTGTGGCTAATCTTTTTGGTTGGTCAGCTGTGTCGTCGGGTACAGGTCCTATGTCGCCATCGTCCCCCGTGCTGTGCCTAATAACCACAGGAATCTCTGTAGGGCTCTTATAATTTTCGTACTCGTGAAGGAATTTCTGCAGAGCTTCTTGGTATAAGATTCTTTTCTCATCAGGTGTTTTTTCACTGTTTAATGGGGCTAACAATTCGCTTTCCATTCTTTTAAGTCTGCTTTTACGGGGATCTAGATCCGTGTCTCTTTGCAGTGAGGCGTACACCTCGTGGGGAATCACTACCACTTTCTTCATTATATAATCTAGTCAGTAAAGGACCCAAAACTGAAAATAAGATGGGGAGAAATGACCCTCCTGTTTGTACAATAATTCGTTTTTTCTTCGCTACAGTTTGGCTTTTACGAGCGAGTGCACGTATTATGTTCTTGTAGCGGCGTAGGCGAGCCTTCTGATGGGTTTTCATTGATACATTGCAATTTATAACGTTAAGACAGATTTCACAGATGCATTTTAAAAAGTCGGCATCGATATTTTTAATAAACATCTGCTGCATTGCCCGGGCAGTCGATGATAGATTTTTATTAATTCACGGTATTTCTTTAGTCTCTTTGTCATTCTGGAATATACACCGTTTCAGGCTCGTTTAGAAATATATTCGTTCGCAGAAGCACTCTAAACGTGTTTCGCGAATGAAGGTCGCAAAGCAAATATCCGTAACGCGTGCTTGTAGCTTCTTTATAAACTTCCAAAAACTCCTTACGCTGATTCGGGAACATTTGATTGGCTAACACCCCAATTTGTGATACATCTCTACGTTGCGCGAATAAGACTAGATATTGCGTATTTAACGACACATCGCGCATGTATCTATTTTTGAAAAATAGATTCTGATTGATGAAGAACACGCTTATGTTAAGATGATGGGAGAATACTGTAAATGTCTCGGCAAACGTTTTATCCATCTCCAACATGAGATCATCAATTACAATGATTGTATGTTCATTTCCCTTTAACGAATTAACGTCATATACGCCTTTGTGGAACAAAATATCATCTTGGTACTTGTTGAACACTGATTGATACGTCGAATAGCACCATATAACTTTATGCACAAATTTCGAGAACATCTCCCTCTTTTCTTTAATGATTTTAAGCATAAACACAGTTTTTCCACATCCTAAGTGAGTCATTTACAAAATATTACAAATTTTGAGTGCTGATCCTTATATTTCTTCACCCACAGAACCGTGAATGACGATGAGGTAGAGCAGCCCATCATTACGGATGACCTCGACGACAGTGTAGTTGTGATCTCCTCCCCTGAACCCTCACCAGCGATACCGGTAACACGTCCAAAGCGGAGGTATGAGATACCCACGTCAGGTATAAAGCGACCGAAATACGCGTCTGTTGCGCGGTAATAGATCCCCAACCCTCAACCTCTTACGCAAAACACCCCCAGCAGCACCTAATATATCCCCTTATTCATCCGCCGCCCCCGTTCTGTTAAGTCTACAATAATAGAGCCCCAACCCTCCTACGCAACAGGCCCCCATCAGCAGCACCTTCCGCTAATATATCCACTAATTCCGCCCCCCGTTCTGTTGAGGATGGTATAACGCTGGAATTGGTGCGATCCGCAGCCCCCACCCCAGCCTTGACTAGAAATCGGTATAGAGTCAGGGTCGACCCTAGAGTCATGTATAGCAATGGTATTGAGCGCGGACTACGCCGGGTTGTAGAGCGTATTATAGAGTTTGCTCTTCAGAATCGTGACGAGCGTGAAGTCAGGACGAGTCTGTCCTTTGGATTCGGGTCAGATGACGGTGATGTAGACGATTATTGGGTGATAGTGCCATTTAGACGTTTGGCGGCTGAAGATGTAGAATATATATTAGGGCGTATAATGCAAGCCGCCCAAAGTAGTATAGCCTTCAATATGGACAACTTCACGGTAAATATTGACCATTATACCGTGTTGCGGGTCATAGTGCCATACCGTATACTCTTAACTTCAATTCTCAAGCTATTTATAGACGGCATATAAACGTCGATCGTGGTTGCGGCTTTATAGCAGTACTCTTAGCACGTATGTTTACTGTACAAAATACACGAACTCAAAAAATTTGGTTGCCTACAGTCGTGGAGCGTGCCCGTAAACTAGCTGCAGACTGTGAACTTGAATTTGACTGTAATATGGGTCCTGAAGAGCTGAGAAGGGTAGAACAGGAAATGAATGTCCGCATAGTTGTGTTTGGGTTGGATGATCGTCGTAGGACTGTGTATGTTTTTAAAGCTTGTGAGAGATCGTACAAGGCCCCTACTTATTTTAGGATTGTCAGGGACAACGTATCTCCCCATCCGTATATAGGTGGCTTTACGCGAGTTATGACAAAAGTCGAAAATATGGGAGACATCATGATTTGTAAGGGGTGCCTCGAGTTTGCGGATGATATAGTGAGACATTGTAAAGAATGTCCATGGTATGTGAGCAGTGTAAGAGCACCAAATGTGAAAGCCGTGTAGTTGAAGCTGAGAAGAGAGACTGTGATGTGTGTAGACGCACATTTTTCAATAATAGCTGTTTTGATTTCCATAAATCAATTGGCACGTGCAGGAAAATGAGAATCTGTGAATGTGGTATGTTTTCACACAATGGATAATTGGGGAAAATTTAAGCACAAGTGTGACGTAATTCACTGTCCTACATGCCAGGAGGAATATAAGGCGGATGGAGTAAAGCATGTATGTTATATGAAAGATGCTAAGCCTAAAAATAACCTTATAACTGTATACTACGATATAGAAACATATACGAACGCTGAAACCAAAGAGGTAATTCCACATTTACTTGTGAGCCAGACTATCTGTGATGAGTGTATGGATATCGAATGTGACGAGTGCCCCAAATGTGGTAAACGGACAAACGTTTTTAAAACGATGTCAGCGATAGTCCTGTGAAACTATTTGTGTCCTATATTGTCAAGTTAGCCGACAAGTTCAAAAAAATGACTGTGTAATTCTCGCCCATAACGGGGCAAAGTTTGACACGCAGTTCCTTTATAAGGAGTTGCTTGAACACGAATCCTCTGAGATATTTACAGGTGATCCATTGAAAAGAGGCAACAAATTAATACAGATGCAGATAGAGTCAATGTACAATTTAAAGATACTTTATTATTCCACTACCTTGTAAATTAGCAAAGCTACCCAAGGTGATGGGAGTAGCATCTGAGTTTCCAAAGGTGACTTCCCATACACTTTTCACTCACCGCGAGACTTTAAACTACGTAGGCCCACCCCCCCAAACATTATTTTGACTGGATGATGAACGTGAAGACTTGATCGATACTACGACAGTTTTAATGAAAGTAACCCTTATAATATAGCTGATGATGTGAGCGTTATTGCGTGAATGATGTGCGCGTGCTTAGAGTATGTTTCCGGCCTTTAGAAGGATGTACATAGCCCGTTTCAAATGCGATCCACTGCAAGTCGCAACCACCATCGCATCATTATGTTTTACGTGTTCAAGAATAACTTCATGCCGAAAGACACCTTAGCCATTATTCACCGAAACAATCCCGCAGTTACGGGCACAAGGCTATTTACTGGCTCATACACCTACAGCAAACAGACAGGTGTATACATAAAGCACGCCCGCAGCACGGTGAAGTACCCATTAAGATTAATGGACGTGTTTTTTGGGTTGATGGGTTAAGTGAAAACCGTGTCACTGGTGTGAAGACTGTGTACTCCTTTAACGGTTGCTGGTGGCATGGATGCCCCCGTCCTGAGTGCGGAGTCACCGGAGATATCACGGTAGGTCTCCTGCCGACTGTCTTGCATCGACCCGCACCCGCGATCAACTTATAGGATCACAGTTCACTCACAAAGTCTTGTGGGAGCATGAATATGATGCACGGATGGAGACAGACGAGGTGTACCGTGAGGAAATAAAAGCGATCAAGCGTTCAATGGTGCTGGATCCTCTCAAATGTGGTGATAGCTTGTTTGGAGGACGTACAAATCCTTTCAGACTATACTTCCCACCTACGGAGGGCGTGAAGCTCCATTACTACGATTTCTGTTCTTTATACCCATACGTGATGAAGAGCATCCGTACCCCGTGGGCGCTCCTGAGAAACTGGTGGGCCTAGCCTACCATCCATCAATGAATTTTCAAAAAATTTGAATGATCGTTACTTTGGGATCTCTTTCGTAGACGTACCCCCCACGCAATTTATGGATGCCGATCTTACCTGTCGTTATCGACGACAAGCTCATGTTTCCCCTGTGCGTGAAGTGCGCGGAAGAGGATAACGGCGAATGTAACCATATACCCCACCAGCGTAAGATCAGAGGCGTATATACAAGTCCTGAGTTGGCCCTAGCCTTGCGCCATGGTTATAGAATACTGAAGATACATGAGGTGTGGAGGTTTCAGAAGCTACCCAACCTTTTCACACCATATATAAACACCTTTTTGAAGGATAAGGTTGAGGCATCAGGGTATCCGCGAGGAGTTGATACCGAAGATGAAAAGTCTGCCTATATTCAACGTTACCGCGACCGCGAAGGTATACAACTTGATCGTGTCCAAATTGTAAAGAATCCTGGCAAGCGCTTTAGTGCAAAGTTGTGTCTAAACAGTCTATGGGGAAAATTTGCGCAGAATACCGGCAGAGGGAGCATTCATTTGGCACAAAGTTATAGCGATGTCTGGGATTATGCCAATGCCCCCGATAAAGAGGTCATGGAGATCGTAAATGTAGGTAATACTTACGTATAAAGTACAACAACACTGAATTTGCCACAGATACCTCAAGGGTTACAAACATACCTGTGGCCAGCTTCACAACAGCCTACGCCCGTATAAAACTTTGGGGTCTATTGCATTCTCTTGGGCGGAGAGTATTGTATGCCGATACAGATAGCGTGATATTCACAGAGAGGGAGGGTGAATACATGCCCACTATTGGGGAGTTCCTCGGCGAGCTCACTGATGAGATCAAGGATGAGTATGGGGACAACGCATACGCCGACTCTTTTGCCTCAACAGGACCTAAGACTTATGGGGTACGGGTCAGGGTGGGGGATGAAATGAAATATATCGTGAAGGCAAAGGGTATTACGCTCAACCATGCGAATCGGGAGGTTGTTAACTTTGAGTCGTTGAAGGATCTAGTATGTTTGGATGAACAACCTCACCAACTAATTGTAGGCACCCACAATTTTCGGGCGCAGAAGCTGGGGGCGTGAAGGAACTTAGGGGTACGATGGTTGCCGTAACACCTATAGGAAACGTTACCAGTTACCTGGTACCTATGATACCGTACCCTTTGGATACCAATGATGCTTCTAACTCACACGTCTTGTATATAATCGTATCTTGTTATATATATATATATATATATATATATATATATATATATATATATATATATATATATAACTTGAATATCTCGTTTATTAAATCGTATTTGTAAATATATATAACTTGAATATCTCGTTTATTAAATAAATCATGTTTCAAATAGCGTTTCACTTTCTCCTTTGTGTGTGTGTGTGTGTGTGTGTGTGTGTGTGTGTGTAGGTGAAAGTTCTAAGCTCCGCCCACTGTAAGACCGTGAGTCATGCTACTATCTGGGATCCCTGCGTGGTCAGTCGACCGCAGTAAGCCCGAGAGATCAGACGTGTATTCAGATCAGACGTGTATTCAAATGGCTACCTTTAATATTGCTTGTACAACGTTTACGAAATGGTATTCAGTAAAGTGCCAGGATGTGGTGGATACCGAAAAACTTCCTATTCATCCCTCCTATGCCTCTTTTAAAAACACATTGGATTGTGCGAAGTTCCAAGATGTACAAATACTCTACGGATGTTCTGGTGAGACCGTTGAAGGCTTTCGTTGCACAGACGATGTGCTGAAGTATACTGCAGAGCTAAACTTTATAAAGTCTCACATACACCGTGAAGTAAAAGAAACAACGCGTGCAGAAGAGAAGCAGCAGGTATGGATAATGAGTCTTGCTGATGGGTGGTGTGACAAGCGGTATTACGTCATGCTACACCATGTCGATTACTCATACCCTACGACTGGAAATGTGAATCTCGTGATCATGGACAATCTTAAGTATTTTTATCACTATATTAACGTATATCATGATGAGGTTCGTAGTGAGGTTGTGGCTAGTGCCCTGCGTGAATTTTTAACAGAGTTTAGAGACGAGTATCGTTTGATGGGCAGAAAGGAAAAATATGAACATATGTTCCTCTCAAATAGTGCGCCTGAGTGTGGAGATGTTTAGTAAAATGTTCCTAGTTCTTATCCAAAATGTCTGGTGCGTAGGCTGGTAGTGATATTCTTGTACCGGTACAACAATTCGACTCGCTGAACAAGCCCATTCACGTATCATCGAGTCAGCCGCCCGTCGAACCATTCTTGCCTGTGCCTCACACGGCTCATAGTTATCTCAGAGCTTGAGCCGAGTGGACGTGCGCTCTTCGAATACGATGGAACTTCCTTTGAGCAGCATTCTCAACGCCTCGTACGATGTGTCCGTGACGAAATCGTTGCGCGTGTTCAGGCGTAATTCCGGTACCATTAGCTATGTACTGGAAACGGAATGTAGACCGACAAACAAACGGGTTTATTTAAGTATCGAGGAGATGAGTAGAATCTTTGTGATAGTTGAGAAGTGGAGTGAAGATCGTTATAAAATACCTGCTAACGTAGGTACAAGAAGAGAGCAGATTAGTGACGCACCCTCATACGCCGTTGTATGTACGTTGTGTATAAATAACGATCGGCCGTGCATTGATATACGGTTGATGTGGAAGAATGCTTCTGATAATAACGCTCTTATTCCTACGCGAAACCGTTTCATCCTCGACAGAATGTTTGAAATCGTCGGATTCCGTAAACTGAAACCTATATTAGACGCGCGTGTTACGGATATGCTTTATTTTGATACAGTACTTGAATACGCATACACTGCTCTGCTCGATGGGTTTACCGAGTGTAGGACTGGTGAGAATGGTCTAGTGCTGGATGTTTATTTAAAAAGTTTAGACTCTTTGAAATACCATGAACTTTGGTACAAAGCAATTGATCGGTACAAGGCTGAGCTCACCTACACCGTTCACCCTGAAGAACTATTTCTTTATATAACGCGCAGTTGTCGTAACGATTTAGAAGATTATTTCAATTGCCGCTATGTTGAGTGAGTTCACGATTGAAAAGCTCGAGTCGGTAGAAATAAACCCTCGATTGGAAAAGCGTTCTTATAAACTTATGTTTAATAATGTAGCTAACGATGAACTCTTTGTGCGTGCTTTTGATTGTATTCTAGACGTGTTTAAAGATGACTTACCAACCGGTTGTAAAGTGGGAACAAAAATAGTACTGAACGATATGAAAGCCCTTCATATCGAATACAGGTTTCCCTATACTTTAAGCGGTGAAATATTATTAAGCCGCATATACTGCGTAATGCAGAGCAATAATGATGTAATTGTAAACTCGATTAAGACAGAGTTTAGTATTTTGAAAAAAAAGTTAATTGTATATATATTTTGCTTGACATTTCCCCGATTATACGCATATTTCTATTGATTTGTGTTTATATATATATATTATATATATATATATATATATATTTTGCTTGATATTTCTCCTGTACTGTTATGTACATATTTCTATTGAAGTGTATATTTATTTGAAATGTATATTTTATTTTATATATCACCATAATTGTGTGTGTGTGTATATTTCTCCTGTACTGTTATGTACATATTTCTATTGAAGTGTATATTTATTTGAAATGTATATTTTATTTTATATATATATATCCATAATTGTGTGTATATATTTCTGTTATACGCATATTCCTCAAATGTATATTTATTTTCTATATATTTATAATAAAAAGAATGATGCAATGTTGTTTATTGTTATGCCTTCTACTACCGGTATTCGAAATATAATAATACAACGGTATTGCGGTATCTGGCAATATTTAAGCCTTCTAAGCCAACTGGCTGATTAGGAGTCTATAATAGTGTATACAATGGTATCTGGCAACTCTGTCTTCGGAATACATGGCGCTATCTGGCAACTCATTTACAGCCAACTGGCTGATTAGGCGTATATAATAATAATGTATACAATAATACTGCTAAAAAGAGGTATCTGGCAGCCAATTACAGCCAACTGGCTGATTAGGAGTCTATAATAATGTATACAATGGTATCGCGGTATCTGGCAACTCAAGCCATTTACGCCAACTGGCTGATTAGGAGCCTATAAAACAACGCCAACTCGGCTGAAGTCTTAATGTGCACTTGGCTCCTGCCAGGTGAACACCTCTCCTCCTTTCTCTCCTCCTCCTCCTTTCTCTTGGGGGATAACGCCGCCTCCAAGTTTCCCCCCACCCCCCTTTGCAACAACCCCCCTTTGCAACAACCCCCACCACCACCCCTTTGCAACAACCCCACCCCCTTGCAACAACCCCCACCCCCCTTTGCAACATTACATAATAACCTGCAACATTCTTGCACTCTCCCCTTTTGCGGCTATACTACTCAGGGAAAAAGTTTAATTCGGTGAAAGAACGGTTTTAATATACAATATTTATTAGTTATTAAGTAATAACAGATCAGAAATGTATAGATACAGTATATGTGAACTAAAAACTCCAATCTGTTACCTTTCTGAAGAAACCCTAATAATAAAATATACATCCATTATAAAATAACGGGTAAATAAAGATAGACATTTTTGGGGACACCCTATATGTTATAATATCTGACGGATATCCTTTTCTGACAAAAGTTTGGGATCATGTCAAGAATAGCGAACCCAACACCTGCAGGGTTCGCTATTCTTGACAAGGGAATTGTTGGGTTCGCTATTCTTGACATGGTAAAATTGGGTTCGCTATTCTTGACATGGGAAGTCCTCAAGGACGTTTTCATAACTTCAGACGGTAGGTTTATGTTTCCCAATTTTAAGTAATTAGTTAAGGACGTATTAAATGCTTTTATATTAGTCTTTTTTTATTTAACCAAACTAGCACGACGACTTAACCTAACCAATCGTCAATGCCGTACAGTATAAAGAATCCTTTCTCTTAATATATAAAAATAAATAAATAAAAAAATGTATTGTTTTTTATTTATTTTTTTAGGTTAATTGTACGCCCTTGACGATTGGTTAGGTTAAGTCGTGATAGTTTGGTTAATTTTTTCTACTCGCGACCCGCACGAAGGGCGGGTCTTAGGCTAGTTGTAACATAAGAGAAATTGTAATATTTTAATATTTATTATATAAACAAATTTATAAATGCAAATAAATAAAATAAGTATTTTTACAATAATAGGACTACCAATCTCAATAGAGACTACGTTAGCTTATGTGGAAGAACCCAAACATAATTTCTGTAACGCAATTGCCACTCAATTTCCTTTTTAATAAATTAGTATACGGTTCATTTTAATTTCAGTAAATTGTTTTATTTATTCTTTCATCAATAAAGTGAAGATTACATATGTTTAACTTTTTCCTTTACATGATATTTATATTGGGTTTGCTATTCTTGACATGGGAACTTTTGGGTTCGCTATTCTTGACAAGGGAATTTTTGGGTTCGCTATTCTTGACATGGTAAAATTGGGTTCGCTATTCTTGACATGATCCAAAGTTTGTTTGCAGAATTCAGCACATAAGCTTGGTGTGTGTGTGTGTGTGTGTGTGTGTGTGTGTGTGTGCGCGCGCGCTTTCCTCCACACGCATCCCACCAAAATTATCTGCTTTTTACCCTTTATATAATCCTCATGTACGTACATGATGTCAAAATTTTCTTGACATGTGTGTGTGTGTGTGTGTGTATATATACGAAACAGGAATATAACCGCTTATTCGACTTCCTCAAGGGCATTCAACGGAAAGTTTTCTTTCCCCCGATCTGCAGTTTCTACAAGATCCCTCCATTGATCAGAGTTGAGGCTTAAAGTTGTTTAGTCATCACTATAAAATAAAGGAACTGAAATTTATTGCTCCGAAAATAATTGGTAATGTTCAATTATTTTTTATCAATGAAAAAAAACAGGCTGGTAAAAAAAATCACATCGATGAGGCAAAAAAGATTACCTGTTGGCTGTTACACTGCTAAATGATCAAGCATTCATTGTATCCAACCCTGTTAAAAGCTATTATTGCTTATATGGCACAAATAAAATTTGGGACCTACTGATCTTGTTTCAGAGGTCTACAACAAGAAAAAATGTGCAGTTTGATTTACAGATTGGAATAAATACAGATGCCAAAAAAATCCTTGCTCCAAGGTTTAAATAAGCTTATTTTCACTTGGGTACATACTGTTGTACAGTGTACACAATGAATAAATACACAAAGTTAAGTAATTCTATTAAAACTCATCTAACTCTTAAAACTGAACTTATTCTATAGGGTAGTACCTATAGTCTAGTATAAGGTACTTATATACGTACATAGCATTACCTTTAAACAGGATAGCAGGTTTCGAAGTTCTTCACACTTTTGAATGTCCATATAAGTTAATTAATTATGTAATTTAAATCACCTATATTATATAATTCTCTGAAATATACAAAAAAAAAAAATTATAATAGGGCCGGATACTTATTCGACCAAATAACTGGGTTAAGTTAGGTTAGATAATTATCGATTTTTTTGAAAATTAGCAGACATTATATATCTCAGTAAGAAAAATATAATGGTATTTTTCTAAACACTCTAGCTCAAACAGTTCCAAAGACACAGTGCTCCAAAGTTTGGTGGAAAAAGGTACTTGGTCAAAATGGAGGTGGGTATGGTCCACTGAAATGGCTGTAGTGTCTATATTAACTTAATCAACACTAAAAATCTTGCTCTAGGTTAAGGTAGGCATGTGTAACCAAAATTGGGTTGGGTGAAAGGAGAAAAAAATCGGTTGTGACACCAAATGACCTACACAAGGTCAAAGGTCAAAAATAAGATCAACTTTTTTTTACCACTGAGGTAAAATATGAATAGAAACAAAGTTGTAGATCTGCTTAAAAGCTTTAAAATATTGTTTAAATGGTCTCTGTAAGTGCAATAGGAGCCGAGATATTTCATGTTGAAATATGGTATGACCTTGGAAATTGACCTTTTTTTTACAAAATTCGAAGGGTCATATCTCCGGAACCATATGACCTAGAGCAGGGGTGGTGAACCTTTTTACAGTCGCGTGCCAAGAAAACCATGTAAACCAGGGGTTCTTAACCTTTTTTCTTAAGTGAGCAAATTTTTGGCACTTAATTACAGAGTGAGCAACATATATAAAAAAAAAGCCTTTAACTTAAACTTAAAGTTTAAATTAGATAAATATTTAACTATTTAAATATTTATTTAAACGCATGCAAACTTCATAATGCTTAATTAAAATTTTTAGGTATATTGAAAAACATCAATAAGTTCTAATTCTGCAGCTGCTATTTCCTCTTGTTTGAAAATTTGTGTCAGATCAATCTCGAAATTTATGTAGTTTGTCGATAATTGAAAGTTTGGTAGATGCTCTTTTAAGTGTTTGAACCTCTCTTCGAACTCGTCACTAATGTTTTCGAGTGCTTTTACTACGAGTGATGGACAGTTGCTAGCAGTTTCAGCCAAACATTTTTTAAGTTCAGAAAATGATTAAGATTCTCCTTAGAAACTTGGCTCTGAAAAAGTTGGGGGGGTTTTAAATCCCGTAATTTCCTCATATAAGGCAACAACAAAATTATTTTTTCCTTGCAACCTCAGATTTAAGTCGTTTAAATGGCTGAAAATGTCGACCATGAATGAAAATGTTATCTTGAAGTCAGCAGTAAAAATTTCAGGAAAAATATTATCCTTTTTGCTTTGCATTAGAAAAGCAGGCTTTGTTCGTGATCAACATTTGCCCATTTGAAGAGCAACATGTTGCTCGCGAGCGACAGGTTAAGAACCCCTGATGCAAACCATAAAAAAAAAAAATTCGCGTGCCCACCAAAGTTTTATATATTATACCAAATTATAAACATTAAGTCTATTATTTTATAGTCATTTTTTTGGATAACAATTTCTATGCTTAGGCGTGCTAGGCAAATTTGATCGCGTGCCAAAATGGGCACGCGTGCCATAGGTTCAAACAAGCGTCATTCTGTTTTTCTCACAGAGATCTATAAGTGTGCCAATTTTCAAAAAAATCGGTGATGGTCACGTTTTTTTCGCCGTTGAACTGACATGGAATGACCCCAGTGTACCCTTCAACGTTTTAGAAAATAAAGAATTTATAAAATTAATCAAAGGTCTAAGATCAGGATATGAACCACCAAACAGGAAAATGTTGGCATCTGATCTGTTAATAAAAGTTAATGATGAAGTAATCCATGAAATGAAGAATGACCTTCATCTTGATGATTGTACCATGACCCTTATACAAGATGGCTGGAGTTCAGTAGGTAATGATCCTATTATTGTGCACAGTATTCATAATGGAAAGAAGCCATATCTGATTTCAGCAGTAGATGCTGGAAGTACAAAAAAGACAGCAGAATATTGTGCACAGTTAGCTAAAGAAGCAATAACAAAAACTAAAGAAATATATGGCATTGATATAAGTATAACTATTTTGTAGGTACATTTTATTTTAGTTATAAACTGAATGTAATTCTCCCCTTGGTATACTCAAATGCTCAGTTCCTTATGAGTTATGACATTTTATTTTCAGATATTTGCTATATACACTGATAACGAAAACAAAATGATAAGTATGAGAGAAATTCTTAAGGAGGACAACTACAGTCTTATTACTTATGGCTCTTCAGCACACCATCTAAACTTGGTAGAAAAAGATGTCTCCCCAAAATCAGTTCTCAAGTATGTTGTAGAAATTAACAAATATTTCCGAAACCATCACCAACCTCATGTAAGCTAAAAACAAATCCAATAAATTAGCTACTGTCAGCTTTACTTTTATGCATTAGCACTGTCAATGTTAGCATTAGCACTGTCACCAGTATGAATCCTAATTCACGACTCATTAATAAGTTGCATAGGCTATTTATTTATGCTGTCAAATCCAGCAATAAAAATTTATATTTTAGGGTTGGTTAATGGAGAAAGGAGGTATGATGCCGCAACTACCAAATGAAACCAGATGGAATTCTCAGTTAGAATGCATAAAAACCTATTTGTCAAATTACTCTCCATATATAGAAATAAGAGGAGAGCATATTGAAGACATTGATCACAACATCGGAAAATTGATAGATAACTTATCTATACAGAGAGAGGCACTCAATTTACAGTCACAACTCTTACTTGTTGGAAATGCTCTAGATAAGGTGTGTTTATATTATGCAGTTAAAATTACTTAACTTTAAATACCAATATTAATTTCAAGATATTTTATAGACTTATAGTGCACATTTTATTTATAGAATCCTGTACTAAAGCACTACTAATAAATAATTAAAATACACTTCATTTTATGTGTTGTAACTTGTAACACCAAAAAATAAATTCCAACAATGCATAATTCTAAATGTTTACAAATGTATATAACATATATAACATACAGTATATAACATATATAACTTTATAGTTTTTATTTTTTTTGTTACAGTTGCAGGCTGATAATACAACATTATCTGATGCTGTTGAAATTTGGCTCAATTTAATCCAAGATGAAAAATTAGCTCCATACAAAGAAGATATTATTAAGAGATTTAAAAAAGCTATAGAGCCATGTCATCTTTTGGCAAATATAACTGACCCAAAGTATGAAGGTAAATAGGACCTAAATGCTTTACTATCAATATATAAAACATAGGTAACTCAATTGTATGGGCAGAAGAGTTTTCTCTAATCTGAATCAAATCATCTGGCATTGCCATATTAGATAACAATTAGCATAAATTAGATACCATAACATAAATTATATAATCTATATTATTAGCTTTATTTTTGTTTCCACACAGTTCTATTATTTTTCAGGACAAAAACTGAATAGCGTTCAAGAGGAAGGGGCCGAAGAATGGCTGATTGAAATAAATTCAGAATACATGGCAGGATATTATGCATTCCGCTTAAAAGACGCACTAATTTTTCCTCCTTATTTATTCAAAGATAGTATAGTGAGTTCTACATCAGCTAATAATTGGTGGAAAATTGTTGAAATGAAAGAAAAAAAAGAGACCAGGTTACCATTAGGTTTTGCTAAATTTATGAGATCTATTCATAGTTGTTCGGCCAGTTCCGGATCATTGGAAAGATTTTTTTTCAACGTTTGGCTTGGTATGGAGTAAAATGCGAAATAGGTTAGGGAAAGAAAAGGCAGAAATGTTGGTTCGAATCTACCGCCACCTAAGGCTAAACATACTGATCAATAATCAATATTAGGTACCACTTAAATTATTTAAATTATAAAGCTGAAAAGAAACATGATTTATTTTTAGATATAGGTACCCAATTAGAAGATAGATAAATTAGATACAGTATTAGATATAAGGTTCATAATGAAACATGTCAAATAAATAGTTTCTGGAAATTTTAGTTTTTATTGGCCTTATCACATTAATTATAGTTTATAGTTGTTAATATATAATTATACTGCATAACCATATTATAAAAAATGCCAAGTTAAAAATAAGTTTATGAGAAGTAAATTGATGTGGGTTTTTAGGTTGGGTTTTTGGTGGGTTTTTGGTGGGTTTTTGGGTTTGAGTTTTTGGGTACTTTCCCTCTAAGAGGGTTGGTTCTTTCTCAATCAATTAAAAGAAAAAAATCGGTAAAAGTGGCTGTTTGGCACCTATAGAACGGATTTCACGCGGGTTTTAAGTTTTGTTTAGCGTGGCGAGTGGCGACGTATAATGAATGGACAGTTTATCAGAAGTAAATAAAGATTTCGAAAGAGAATATAGTTTTACACAAAAGTCTTAAATCAAATAAGGAATTCTATGGTTTGAGAGAACATTTTGAACAAAAATTGCTGAAAAATTACAAAATGACTTCTAAAACAATAAATCAGCGATAGAATTTCGAAAGTCGGGTCAGTAAGGTTACCACTTAAGGTGAGGGAAGGAACTTACGTGTTATTGTAGAAGTTCATGCGTTATGTGGCGATCACATGAACTATGTGTTAGCCACATGAAGAGCAAATCTAAATGCATTCACAATTGACATCATTTTGATTACCGTTTTATACTTTTAATATTTTTATCCATTTAGCTCAAATGGATTTTTTTATGTTCAACCTATCGGGCGGACGTGTATATATATATATATATATAGGCAACCATTCCCAATCTTCTGTACAATTAGTCTCTCATTACGTTAAACATTTGGTAAGAACCCCTTCAATTCTGCTTCACCTAAACCGTTTTATATTTTACTTATTGTCCATACTTTTATACTTTATATCATTTAATTTTTAATCTTCTAATTTATATATATATATATATATATATATATATATATATACAGGGCGTCCCAAAAAAATGTATACACACTTTAACAGCTGATAGCTCAATTGATGTTTCTTTCTTTCCAAGTTAAACCCATTAGAATTAATAATGGCAGTCAGACTAAGCTTTGAACAAAGGAAATTCATTCTAAAATGCTACTGGAAGTGTGAAAACGCAGTTGAAGTGCAAAGACAGTTTAGGAGGGAGTTTCAAACAGATCCACCAACGCGACTTACCATCACTCGAATTAGAGATAAGTTTGAAGCCGATGGAACTGTTCAGAATGTCCACAAGAAGCGTTCCGGAAGACCACGGACATCGACAAGCACCACAAAGCAAGAAAGAGTACTGGAAACGTATCACCAAAGTCCAAGAAAATCTGTGCGGCAAGCGAGTCGTGAGGTAGGAATTTCAGAATCATCTGTCCAACGCATTTTGAAGCGCTGTCAATGGAAAAGTTACATTCCAAGATTAGTCCATGCTATTAATGAAGATGATGATCCGGACCGAAGAGTGGAGTATTGCGAGTGGTACTTGGCACGATGTGGATGTGGATTGGACGAAGGGGTTTCGTAGAATACCCTCCGCGTTCACCAGACCTCACACCACTAGACTTTTTTTATGGGGATACTTAAAAGACAAAGTCTACGCTATAAAACCTGCAACAGTCGCTGAATTGAGAGCAGCCATTGAACGAGAATGCACACAAATACCAAACGAAATGTTTCGTGATGTTTGCGATTCCATTGCTTCGCGTTATCAGCAGTGCCTGGACCAGAACGGACGTCAGTTTGAAAACAGGCGTTGATAAAACAATTAAATAATGTCTGTAGATTCTATTACATTTTGAAAATGAAATGTATTTTAATAAACACTGCCTTTATAATTATTTAAAGTGTGTATACATTTTTTTGGGACGCCCTGTATATATATATATATATATATATATATATATATATATATATATATATATATATATATATATAATTTTTTTGAGAAAAACAGGGAAATCTGTTACGTGTCAAAAGCATTGATTTTATATATATATATATATATACAGTACATATATGTCCCACAAAAAAGTACACCCAACTTTAGATTGTACTAACTCCTCCAAAAATTGAGATATTTTGGATCTGTTTGTTTGATTTAATATAGCAAATTATTCTTTGTTAACGTTCAAATTTATTCATATTTAAACGATTTAGTGTTTAAGCATCTGCTTTTAACTGAAGGGTACAACAAAATGGATTGCGCAAAATTGGTCAATGAAAAAATAATGTGTGTGCTATCGATGTAATGAAAAGACAAATACATAATAATAGATACTTTAACATAATTTTAATAAGATAAAAAGCAGATTTTTCTTTATTCCTTATTGCAAAAGTTATGCTTAGTTTTGTTTTCTTTCAACATGACCGCCATTCCTATCGATACAAATCTGGAGTCGAGCTCTCATCTTCCCCATCACCCTTTTGATAAGATCTGGATTGTCTTTTAACAAGTTGATTTCAGCTGTGATGCGAGTCCTCAAATCATCTAAATTGATAGGTTGTGATGCAAATACTCTATTTTTCAAATGACCCCATATAAAGTAATCACACGGGGGGTCAAGTCAGGGCTTCTGGGAGGCCATTCAATGGCATGGCCTGTAGCAATTACTCTTTGGTGGAAGACTTCCTGCAAGCGTTCCTTCACAATAACTCTCCTGTGAGCAGGAGCTCCGTCTTGCACCCACCAAATACGATTAAATCGGTTTCCATAAGTAATACGTATTTGTGGAAGGATTTCTCGGTCTATCATTTCTAGGTAAGCTTCACCATTTAGATTACCATCGTAAAAGACCGGGCCAATTACCGCTCCATTACCGCACAGTCCTACCCATAGAGGCAGTTTTTGTCTAGAGTTATTCTTTTCGTAGATATGATTGTCAGGTGGATGATTTTTTGGTGCATACTGACGACAGATTTGTCTGTTCACTAGACCATTCATAAAAAAGGCCGCCTCATCTCCAACCACTAATTGTTCCGTGAATCTTTCTGGTTTTTCAAGAAACCACTGGGCAAATCTTAGGCGGCGAGGTAGATCTCCTTCAATGAGTTGATGTCGAATTTCCATTCTGTATGGGTACAAATTCAAATCCTCACGAACTATTCGATGAAATGACATGCGTGAGAGTTCTGTACCATTTCGCCTGGTGGACACTTTTGGATGTCTCTCTAATAAATGCCGAACATGCTGAATGTTCTCGTCTGTTCTTGCCGTCTTCGGATGGCCTGAACGTCCTTTGTTCAAATTGAGGACCGTTCCTTCTTCTTTGTATTTCCGAACATTCTTCAAAATTGTATGTTTAGTTGGAGAAGCTCTATCGGGAAATTGCAGTTCGAAGGTATTCTGAACTTGTTTTAAGCTTTTAGTTTGCAGATAAGTTGTGACCATGAGAACGCGCTGCCTTCGTGTAAACTGCATGATAAGGGTTTCAAAGTTATTTATAAATTTAGTAATTCAGATTCTTCATTTATATGTATGATTCGTATCTTAGATACAAAAGTTCGAATTATTTAAAAAAAAAATTTGCAATATCCTTCGACGTAAAAAGTAGCACATTGGTTAAAGCAAGAGGAGCTATCTGCCTGGGAGAAATGATCATTCCGCGCAACCCATTTTGCTGTACCCTTCAGTTAATAGCAGATGCTTAAACACTAAATCGTTTAAACATGAATAAATTTGAACGTTAACAAAGAATAATTTGCTATATTAAATCAAACAAACAGATCCAAAATATCTCAATTTTTGGAGGAGTTAGTACAATTTAAAGTTGGGTGTACTTTTTTGTGGGACATATGGTATATTAAAGATAAAATTTTAAATTTACTATATACAGTTCATATATAAAACCATTGAACATATTTAGTACGTATTTGTAAATAAGTTTGAGTAAATGAAGCATTTTATTTGGTTATTTACATAATTTAAATATTTACAAAACAATTATAAATGTTATTAAAATAAAATTATTTGAACACCAAAATAGAAAATTAAATTAAAACTTTTGGTACTTTTATTATTTTCACTTTTACATTTTTTAAACACACACACACACACACACACATATATATATATACAGGGTGTCTTAGAAGTCGCGCACCATTTTTCATTAACTGTACACACTATTAATTTTATTATTCGAACATTATGCGCCTCGGTAGTGTAGTGGTTAGCGTCGCTGACTTACGAATCCATCGGCCCCGGGATCGAGACCCGGTGACGGCAGCCGGCGCGCAGCAAAACCCAGCTGTTCATCCTTCCACACAATAAAGAAAGTAGTTGGTAGATAAATGGGTACCCTGGGGGGCCTAGTGGTTAAGACGCTGGGCTGCTGGTGGGCGTGGTTCGAAATCCACGTTAAACTGTAGGTCTAAGGTGGAGTGAAAAGCTTGACCTTCATCAGAATGAACAATTCGGGCGGAAACTAACCAAAGGTCACCAAAGGTTATCGAACATATATTGTAATTAAACATCACTTATAAACCATTTGGACTCGTAAACATTTCGACTTCTGAGACACCCTGTATATATACTATGTGTGTGTATATATATATATATATTTTTTTTTATTTTTTTTTTTCGGGGGGATTTCAAAATCAGAATTCTAAAAAGAAATTAATATTGGGTGTGTGTATATGTATACACTATACAGTGTGTGTCTAATATATAATATATATATATATATTATATATATATATATATAGCGGATCGACAAGAAATAGACCAACAAATAGACAGAAATATTTTCCTTCCACGCTACCATCAAACAGTCTTGGAACACACGTGGGCAAACAAACAATGGAAAGTCTGTTTCTTCCCAAAAGGCGCGAATGTAAGCCTTTATCAACTAAAGGACGCGCGGACAAAGCGTCTTAAGATTTGGTGCGAAGTCCTACGTCACAGGAACTACGTATAAAAGCGAGCACCCACTCTCACTCCTCCTCACTTCGTTAGCGCTTCCATTTCGTTAGACTACTCTGTACGATACCATCTCTTCAACCGCCTTCCGGCTTCGGCCGGAGGCGAGGCCTGCTGCTTCTTTCAAGGCCTACAATTTATCATCAAGTAAGATCTACAGACCGCCTGCAGAAGCAATCCTTCGAGGCCCAACCGGAATCGCTTCGGGCCTGCGGTTTGCCGGGTCGGCCTTCAAGTTTCTCCACATTCCTCGAGATATATTCAGCACCACAGGCCTACGCCTGCAAGATCATAAGGCCAGCCTGCACCTCGAGAAGTAACATCACCTCAGGCCTCCACGAAGCCTACATCCATCATCTCAAGAGGCTTAACGGACAACGACAACTCGAATCTGCGTTAAATGGTTCGTCTTCAACCCGCCTTCAACAAGGTTACATCGTCCTAAGATAAGTACCTCCTATCCTAAGTACTCTTGTGAAGCCTACATTAGCCTACCGCCGAACGGTAGGCTATACTCCCAAAGTGTGTAATCAAGCGTTCCAACTGACTCTCGTGAAAGAACGCAGTAGGCCTGTCATCCAATTCAAGTGTCATTTCAATACCGTAATTCCGCGTATCATCCGTTATCATGTTCAAGTCATATATTTGTGTGTTAACTAAATATTCTCTTGACGTAATCACTTAACATCATATAATGGTCTTATATATAAATGATATGTGTGTAATCATTATCAAGCATTTCAGCTCATTATTATTAGGCCACATCAATTATTCCTTGTGCATCCATGCAATCATTTGGCCTACTTAATCAGTGTCATGTTTTCCATTCAATGTACCAAACGCACGTGCATTCTTTATATCATTTACTAGGCCCATTCAATGTTCCATGCCGCATGCCATTTACATACCATTAATGAGTACATTATTTATTACGTGTCAATTAAGCTATTAACATTTCATCTTATTAGCTAAGTCTATGTCATAAGCATAACGTAAAACTACCAATTAATTACTGTCAATTCTTTGTTATATCACAGTGAATAAATAACGGCTTTATTTTCATAATAAAATACAAAACAAACTATAAGGTGTCTTTTATAACCTTAATATTAATTTGCTTGGGTGTAATCCAAGCTGGTGACCTCGCTGCCATTCCTGTCACTTCCAATAGTATGGTGGATCTACTCAAATAGCCTATCATTAATAAGCAATCAGTCATTGCCTTAATTAATCATAACATACAATCAAATCATTATCACCTTAAACGGCTAAAACTAGGTCCACTATATATATATTGGAATATTAAGAGAAACTGTGAATAAAGTATGCTGTATGTACAATTAAAAGGGGTTTGAACCTCTCTATTTATACCTGATTTATTAATGTTTTATTAACCAGCCGAGACGCGAATAACGCAGTATTTTTCGAGCTAAACGGTGAAAATTCAAGCCGGGCGACCGGGAACCTTGGGCAAACTTGGGCAGGTGAGATCCCAGAACAGTAGTTAAACACTTAGCAGCTTACGCAGCGTGCCTCAGAGGCGCGAATGGCGAGTATTATATTATATTTTTATTATTATATTTGCATAACTTGTTTATTATGGGTTTATTATTACATTTTATTTGCGGGCCAATATACTACAGTGTAATATTACTCCATGAGTTTAGGTAAAAAGTCTAATATTTTGGGGTCTTCGGAGCCAAACCTATATTTCCTCGGAAGATCTTCAAATCGAAGGGAATCTTTAACAATAGATAACGCGGACCGCGATGTCGAGGGGTCTCTCGGAACGTAACCCCGCGTTATCAACGTATTGTACTGCTATAGTCAGGGTGAATTGGTTTAAACTATTTGGTGGTGGTGGTGGTGTGGGGGGGGGGGTAGTTATAAAAGATTATGTACATTATACAAATTTAGTGCCCATTACCCTGTTCAACAAAGACTCTGTTCCTCTGGTAGTGTTGGGTGTTCCTTACTGACTTTTTTAAGTTCTGATTTCGAAAATAATAGTGGAAATTTTCCATCACCCACAGTTTTTGAGAAAATTATCATTTTTTTTTATAAAAAATATGAAAATAAGGCTAACTGAGTGGTAATATTATAATGATGATTTGCGCTTATATGATACATCTTTGGCTTCCCTGATGAGCATCCAACAGTAATCTGCAAGCATACTAGGAATCCACTTGCCTTGATACCGCTTTTCCATCGTACAGATATCTTGGTGGAATCGCTCTCCGTATTCGTCGCTGACGTCTCCGAGGTTTGGTGGGAAAAAAATCCAAATGGGAATGCAAAAAATGTATTTTAAGAGACATGTTGCAGCCCAGTATTCTCTAAGCCTGAGAAGCTCATCTATCAATTCAGCATCGTTTGATGATCGACGATTATCTAAGTTCTGAGTAACTGCTTTGAAGGCGGTCCAGGCTCTATTTTCAAGTTCATTTAAAGTTCCATTAAAAACAGTATCTTTCATCAGCTCATTGATCTGAGGACCAACAAAAATACCGTCTTTTATTTTTGCTTCTGTGATACGAGGGGATTTTCCTTTCAAATACTGAAAGCCAGCTCCTTCCTTGTCCATAGCTTTTACAAAGTTCTTCATTAAACCTAATTTGATGTGAAGAGGTGGCAAATCGAATTTTTGGGGTTCAACCAGATTTCGATGTGTAACGTTTTTTGTCCAGGAATTAGAGCTCGACGCCGTGGCCAGTCCTTCACATTGTAATGAGAATGCTTTGCTCGGCTATCCCACTCACGAAGGAAATAGCAGTATTTTGTGTATCCGAGTTGCATACCAAGAAGTAGCACAATTACCTTCAGATCTTCACAAATGTGCCAGTTATAATTTGCATATCCGATTTTGCGAAGAAGTAATTCCATATTTTCATACGACTCTTTCATGTGGATGTCGTATCCGATAGGATGTAAACTTAGTTTCGATGAATTAATGAACAGTCGCCATTCTTGTGGGTTGTTGTTGTTGTTGTTGTTGGTTAGCCGATCAGCCCACCCTGATCGAGCAAGCCGGCGGCACGCAGGTAACCGATCGTCCTCTCTGGAGTGGATCAGAGATTCAGTGCACTAGTGATGTTGTGTTGTGTTCTATGTTGTGCTAGAGCGATACAGTCTGTCATAATGTGTTCAATTGTTTGTGGTGTGTCCTGGCACAGGTGGCAGGTGTCGTCTATTGAGTTGTCTAGGCTGTGTTTATATGTCTGTAAGTTGGGGTGATATCCACATCGGAATCGTGCTAAGTTAACTCGATCCGATCTGCTCAGGCTGGTCTCTGACCTGTCAATGAGTGGCGGCTTCGCACCTGGGACCGCATTCGGACCGAGTTGTATCAGTACTTTGTGGGTTAGGTGTGTGTGTGTATATGTGTTTCCTGTACTGTGTGGTGTCTGTGGGGCGTGGTATGGAATGGAGTATTTGGTTATAATGTCTCTCTGGTGTTACCTTAATGGTGCGAGGTGTTGGTGCATGATTGTACATGTAGTGGCAAGGGTGTTGTGGGCTAGTTGTCGCTGCTGCTATGAATTGTGTTCCCCTCATGTCTAAATGTTCTCTAACTTTCAGTATTTTTGTTTCTGTGTGCAGGTGTTCTATTGGTGTTGTTTGAATATATCCTGTAATGATACGAAGTGCGTTGTTTTGTATTGTCTGTAAGGTGTTTATGTATGTGTTTGAGATAATGGGTACCCAGCATGGGCTAGCATAGTCCATAACTGAGCGAATATATTGTTTGTATATGAGTGATGTTGTTTCCTGCTGGTGTCCAAAGTTTGTGCCTGAGGCTGTTAGTACCCTAAACGTGTTAAGTCTTGAAGTACATTTGTTTTTAATGTCCTGAATGTGGTTTGCAAAAGATAATGATGTGCTGTATGTGACCCCAAGTATTTTGGTCCTGTGAGTGTGTGGAATGTTGGTGTTGTTTAGTATAATCTGTGGAGTTATCTGGTGTTCTTTTGTGTTGCTTGTAAGCAAGGTGATGGCTGATTTTGTGGGCGCTACTTTGAGTCTATTGTGTGTGTGTGCCAGTCTTGTATACTGTTTATGTATGTTTGTAGGTTATTTGTAGCGGTGTCAATGTTGTTGTGGGTGGGTGTTAGAGTAATGTCATCTGCATATGATGATAAGGTAAGCTTGTTATCTATTGGTGTTGGAATGTCATGCATGTATAAGTTGAACAGTGTTGGTGAGAGAAGAGCCTTGAGGGACCCCGTTCGGAAAAAGTTTGTTTTTGGATGATTTGCCATTAAATGTGACATGTGAGTATCTTCCTGAAAGATAGTTGCTCAGCCACCTTTTGGTGTTATTGTGCATGTTTGTGTTGAGTACTTTGTTTATGAGAGGGAAGCGTGGGATAGCATCAAATGCTTTGCTAATGTCTAGTGTTGCTAATAGTGTACGTTGAGCTGGTCGTCTGGAGTTGATGCCATCCATGATGTGCTGCGTGAGGTTAGTGAGTAATGTCGTGGTTGAATGGTGAGGTCTGAATCCATGTTGAGTAGGCGATAGTGGTATGTGTGGGTTGATGATTTGTAAGATTAGTCTTTCTGTTAGTTTGGAAGGTGTGCATAGTAAAGTAATGAGTCTATAGGAAGCTGGTTCTGTTGGATTTTTGTTTGGTTTGAGTAGTGTAATGATTTTACCGTGTTTCCATATGTCAGGAATAATACAGAGTTAGTATGAATATGTGCTGATGTTTGTGAGAGCTAGTATTCCCTGTGGGACCAAGTGTTTAAGGTGTATTTGAATTCTTAATGTTTTTGATGATCTTGGTGATCTGGTCTGTATTGAAGGGTGTAATGGTCGTGTCGAGTGTGTAGGTTTTCTTGTGTCTGGCTGTTTGTCTGTCTGCGTGTTTCTGGTTGTTGTTTCTGTTTAAGTGACTTATCTTTGCGTAGTGATTAACTAGAATATTAGCTTGTTGTGTATATTTTGGGATATTATTTTGGCTGCGAGAGATAGCCGCGTGTGAGGTGTGAATGCCGCTGTTAGAGTGGGTAATGCTGTTTATAGTTTTGTATAGCCTGGATGTATCTGTGGAGTGGTTTAGTGTTGTTATGAATTCCCTAAATGTTTCTGTTTGTTTTTCTTTAAGTTTGTTGTCTATTTCTGTGTTTACCTGTTGTATCTGCTGTTTTATGACTTCTGTGTGTGGTGTTTGTGTGTGATGTTGGAGGTTGTTACGTTGCCTTATGAGGTGGGTTATTTCTCTAGTGTACATTGGGTTGTATTTCGTAATGTTAACCTTGGGTATGTATTTGTTTGCATTATTGATGATCTGATTAAATGTCTTGAGTGTTGTATTGATATTTATGATGGGTGTGCTCGTGCTGTTTAATGCGGTGAATTGTTCCTCAGTCTGTATTTTGAACTGTTCCCAATCAGCTTTCTTGTAATTTCTGAAGTGTGCCTAAGGCTGTTGGGGCAGAGTGTAGAACGTGTTGTAATGATGATGGGCAGGTGGTCTGATGACAGTTGTTTTTCTGTTCTCCAGCATGTATGTGTTGCTAGTGAGGGGGAACAGAACGTTATGTCTGGGAAGGAGTTTGAGTATCCTGCCTGATGTGGTATGTGTGTATGTTCTTCCATATTGTTAAGAATGAAGAGGCTGTTTAGTTGTGTGGCTCTGTTGGTGCTTCTGGTGTTGCTTTGGTTGTGCAGGTTCCAACTAGTGTCTTTAGCGTTGCAGTCTCCTCCTCTTGTGGGTTGTGCTCATGCCCTAAAGCCACCATCAAACCATTAATATCATTACAAAAGCAAAGATTTCCACTCATAGAAAAATATATAGCTAAGTTCTTTTGGTGTTTCCGGAAAACAGAAATATTAGCATCGTCAGCTAGCAAGTTCCAGCCTTGTAGTCTAAACCCTAAGAGCTCTGCTTGATTTTTCGACAAATATAAATCTCGTACCAGATCATTTAGTTCAGGCTGAGTAATTAAATGAGGCTCTTTTGACGAAGTAGGAGGTTGGTATTCTTTATCTCTGTGTGGCACATCATCAGCTGTTTTATCATCATCGTCATCATAGTCTAAAGCAAAAGACTTGGAAGGTTTTGGAACTGGAAGTGTTTCACAATGTGCTACCGGTCGTATAGCAGAAGACAGATTCAAATACACAATTTTATTCTTATTGTTAGAGTTGAAACCACAAATGTTAGTTCAGCAAAAGTAGCAGTCGGTTACATGATCTTTTTGCTCCTTCCACACCATGGGAACTGCAAATGGCATCGACTTTCGCTTGCCCTTTATCCAAACTCCAAGAGTTATCGCACAACGTCTGCAACAGATATGAGGAGCTCACCTCTTGTCCTGATCCCCCAATTTCACATCCGAAATAAATTTTGTAAGCTTTTTTATTAGGGAAGTAATGCTTCTTCTCAGAGCTTTCAACACTAATTCCCCGCAAACAAAAGAGAAAGAATTGGGTTCATTCACACATTTCTGTGACATTTCGAAAAATCAGATTTAGCGTTTAAATTTTGCCACAGACGCAATAAGAAATATTTGTACGGTTAAAATAAAACACAAAACAAATGCATGAAATGCATTTTACAACACAAAACTTGGTCCTACATTTTAACACTTCAAAGGAACAAAACAGACACAATAAGAAATATTTGTACGGTTAAATATAAAACACAAAACAAATGCGTGAAATGCATTTCACAACACAAAACTTTGGAGAAGACAAGCATGTCATACACTGATTGAAACTGCATGAGTCACGCCTTGACAAGTTTTGTCTGGACAGGCGTGCTTGTGTGACTCAGTCAGAGCTCAAACTATGAAGCTACATCCAATATTATATGATTTGTTGGAACCTGTACCAGTCATTTTTACTGGTGGTACTTTAATGATTTGTCGATCAGTTATTGCAGTTGAGACATCTGAACAGAACATTAGTTTAATGTGTAGTTGTTTAGTAATTTTAACGTAATATTTAATATTATATATATATATATATATATATCAGGGTTCGAAATAGACTTTTTCCCTCACCCGCCAACCGGGCGAGTACTCAGTAAAATCTACCTCATCTACCTGCCCGGAAAAAATCCACACGCAAGAAATTTACAATACTTCCACATCTCAATTATTCTGAAACGGAATAATAAGGTGATTAGAAAAATGAAAATAATATCAGAACCAAAGCGAAAAATAACTGAAAATTACATACATTCATTTTTTTATAGTGTACTGTAGTGTGGCTTTTAATAATTATATAATCAGGCTTTCAAAATCTACCCGCCAACCGGGCGTATAACTTAGAATTTGTACCCGCCCGACCCGAAATCTACCCGCCATTGGCGGGTGGGCGAGTCTTAATTTCGAGCCCTGATATATATATATTATATATATATATATATATATATATATGTGTGTGTGTGTGTGTGTGTGTGTGTGTGTGTGTGTGTGCTGGCCCCACTCCTGTTCAATATCATGCTGACAGGCATAAGCAGTGGAGTTAACAATATGATATTTAACACCAAGAAATTTCAGCTCTTGAGATATGGTAGAAATGAGGAAATTAAACAAACTGCTTATTATGCTCCAGATAGACAGGTAAATCAGAGAAGCACAAAAGCGGTCGACTTGGGGGTAATAATGACCGAGGATGCCAAATTCGAGACACAAAATTAGATAGCAATAAACAAAACAAAACGAGTCGCGGGACAGGTACTAAGAACGTTCAAAAGGACGGACAAGACAGTAATGATTCCCCTGCTGAGAACACTGATCATACCAAAACTTGAATACTGCTCAGTTTTGACGTCCCCATATAAAAAGGAAGAAATTAATAAACTAGAAGAAACGCAAAGACATTTCACAGCCAAGACTGATGGCTGCAAAGAACTCAACTAGGTAAACTAAATCTGTACTCCCTGGAAAGAAGAAGAGAAAGGTATACCATAATCTACATATGGAAAATGATCGAAAAACTGATACCAAGCCTCAAACTAAACCCAATTACCATCCAAACGACGCTGTGAAATAGGAAAGGCAGAATGTGTAATGTTCCCAAATTAAAGGCCCGACAAGGGACCTCCTCAACACTGAAGGAAAATAGTTTGGTTGTCAGGGGGCCAAGACTTTTTAACCAGCTTCCTAAGGACCTCAGAAACGTTACAGGGGTTAAAGTTGAAGACTTCAAGAGAAGACTAGATGCCTGGCTCAGGACGGTACCAGATGAGCCGGGTGTACCTGGCTATGTGCGGTGGAGAGCGCAAGAGAGCAACTCGCTCCTCCACCAAACCAAGCCTAGAGGCGGGGCTACCAGCTTGACCTTCGTGTGGAGAGAGACCGACGCACGAAACCGCAACGAGGTTAACGAAGGATATATTATCCCGCACGACCACTCCCGTTTCAGTGTTTCTAGTTGTACCCCTCATTTACTGGCAAGCCACTGGTCTTCCCCATTAAGTGCAATTCATCTAACTGCTATTTTGCCCATTTTCAGTGCCACACTACCATCTGCGCCCCAGTACCTCCCGAAAGGTGCAGTTCTAATGATGCCAATTATACATACATATTTCTGTTTTTGAAACAAAATTCAAATTCAATTTTTTCGAAAGCTGTGGGTGATGGAAACATTTCGCATCCATATTCCTATTCTGCGTGCAAAAATCTACCAGCATCATTCTATTTTACTTGAGGAACAGGAAAAAGTTCTAATTTGTTGTCCATTGTTAAAAAATTATTTGTTTCTTCTAATAATTAGGTTTTTGTAGAATAAGCTTTAAAATTATTTTCTGCTTTATTAGTCGAGCAATTAGTGAAATATTTTGTCATTTTCTCGCGATAGAATTCTCTGTAGATATAATTAAAAATGAAAGGAAAACTATTTTGTGTTAAAATATTGAAATGATGATCAGGTGAAAGAATGGGGCTACGTCGTGAGTAATGTTGCGTCATCGCTTCTTGTTGATCAGTGAAGTTAAGCGACATTGGGTCTGGGTTGTAAGTGGATGGGAAACCGCAGGGCCGCCGAGAGCTGTCACGGGCCCCGGGGAAGGATTGGTATTTGGGCCCCCCTGTTTACTCAGTATTTTATTATGAATGTTTTTTGTGTACATAACGAGCAAACTCATTATATGTCCAAGTCACTATTCAAAACATACAGTATGAATAAACAACTCGGAAGAAAATGACCATTTTATTTTTCGAATCAATTATATTAATTCTATCACCATACAATTTACAAATGCAGTACCAGTCCATGCAGGCAAGATAATTGTTTACTGCAAGATTTTCATAAATAGAAGTGTACTTTCTTTGCCTTCTCTCTAGCAAAGTGGTAAATGATTCTGATGAAATTTAAAGTACGGGCTAACTGGCTTTCAATTACAATGGTTCCCAGATTTGTCAGTCGGTCTTGGGCATTGGTGGACCGCAGATAATATTTGATATGTTTCAGTTTGACTATAATAATCTCTATAAAATGTATGTTCATTAATTATATTTCCTCTCTCTTATTTAATTAATTGCTTTATTAATATTTTTAGATTTTATCCCCCCCTCTTTCCGGGACCCCTAGAGGTCCGGGCCCAGGGGTTTTTCCACGATATCCCCACCCTCTCGGTGGGCCTGGCCGAAACCGTCCTCCGCGTCAAGATTACGTAGCGACCCGTGGTTCGGATCTCACGTAAAGCCGTGATACGACCTTAGATGTTGCGAAGGAGGTTAAAGAACCCCATAAAAAAGTTGGAATGAATCCCTACAAGACACAATCGGGTGTCTTTTGTTTTTAAAACTTCGAGTTACACTTACATAATGATCCCAATCACTAATGTTATTCATTCATTAACAAAGAAATATATACTTAAATTTAGGGTATTACAGAACCTAACTGCTATATACAAAGTTATTTAGTACTAGACTTCAATTTTAACATTGTACTTAAGTTACAGAGTTACAGGCTAACAAAGACCCTAAGATCCATTAGGCTAGCCCAAGAAGCAAGTAGAAAAGTTAGAAATAGCAATGAAAAGAAAATACTGAAAAATTATACCATGTTTACACTTATAGACGTTTAAAGCTTTCACGCAGGAATAACAGTAATAGTAAAGTATAGAAGAGACAAGGTTCTCTCCCTCCTCCGCCAGCCACTGATGACAAGGTAGTGGTGAAAGAATATTTATAGGAAATTAGGAAAAGTATAATGAAGAGAATAGCTTCAGAGTTCATTCACATCGTGCGTGCACTTATCTCGTGTACTCAGTTACGCATTAGAGAGCATCGAAAAGTAAAGGATAGCATGAATACTAAAGTACTTAATCTAATCTACACTAAACATTTTTTTTAAGGAATTTTTAATTTATTTATTATGTACAAAAAGTCATCATTTCGTCGTTGTATCATTTCTCCTGTTGGGATTGCAAAATTGAGAGTTAATTAGTAATATGATTTATGATAGAATTTTTGTAACATAAATGAAAAACATAAGTTAGGTTTAATAGATAGATTATAAAGTTAGGAAATAGGACTCAGATGAATTTAAATGAATACGTGACTTCTGGCAGGAGAACAACCAGACAAGTTTAAACACGTTCATACGTGTTTAGGGACAAATTACTGTTCCACAAATAAGGAATAAGTTCAGCAGTCACGTGATGTCACACCCCTTTGTTTCGTCCAATCGTATATTAATAAACAGTTTAATTGTCGAAGAACACAAGATCTGTATAATTAAGTAATTTAATTATCTGAAATAGGCCAAATAAGTTAGTAACTAATATAAAACCGGAAGGAAATTATAAAAGCTATTAAAATAATGTACTAATGACTGTTTCTTAAGTTTCAAATTCAATAAGAAATAAACGACAAATCATGTGCAAAGCACGAAATGAAAACCCAAGTTCTGATCGGGGAAAAACAGAATACAGCGCCGAGAAAGGATGAGTCAGTGACTGTCAGTAAGTGGAGAGCGTCGAGAGCAATTGTCACCGAGAGTGGGTCATCCACCGCTTATCATAAAATTTTAGTTTGTCCTCCCTTATCAATTTCATTGTTTCCATCCGGCCCACACGAAATGTGGCCCACTCGCAAAATGAACTTAGGCCAATAAATTAAGTTTAATTCTCTCCTAGGACCTACTTTAAGGAATCTTTCCGTAGGACCTAAGCCTATTTTGTCCCGCGCTAGGCCATATTATTAACTTTCTTAAGCCTATTTGAATTACGATCAAAGCCTATTCCCATTTACTAATTGTATAACGGAAGTGAAATTTAATTTAACCTGTGAGAAACATAAGCTCAAAAGTATATATCTTAGTGTGTTTTATAGGCAACAGTTTAAGGTAAATTCTGAATCTACTACAAAGATAAACAATGTTAGTTCGTCAGTTGAAGTTAAGTGAAAAACTAATACGAAGAAAGACATCAATGGGCTCACGCTACCACATAAACGTAAACATCTGTTGATTGTGAAAAAAGTTATGTATCCACGCTACCACATCAACTGCAAATTCCTGTCGTCACAGCCACCCACGATCGGAGCAATGAATGAATTTTTTCCATTCATGGAGGTCACGGGTGAAGGGACCTCACCCCGGGAGAGAAAACCAAATTCAGCAGTCAATACTCCGTAGTCTGCCAAAGCCACCGTACCGAAGATTTATCATGTACTAATTTATATTGCGTCCTTCGCATAGGAATTACCTAGCTAAAGGAGCACTGGTCCAGAGGGTACCTCCAGCTGGCCAGAAACTACAGTTTAAGAATAATAATTGCATAATATACATAATTTTTTTCTTGAGAAATTTCGATGTACAGTGCTTACAAGAAGTCTCGCGCCTCTGTCTCGTCCCAAGCTAGTCTGTTAGGTATAAAATGGGCTGTCCTTATTGCAGCGGAGGTGTGTTCGGATTGGTGCACATAATTGCTCTAACCCCATCAATGACGTCCACATTATCATTGTGTTAATCACTCTATCTATTTATATATAGAGACATACTGTATATAGATATATATAGAGTATGCAGGGGATAACGTGTCTCAGTCCCAGCTATGGTAGTTGTCTTACAATTAACAGTCCCAAGTGCAAGTTACGTTAACACCTCCACATAAACAACCCTGGACTAAAATAACATACGTGAAGCCCTTACCCACAAACCATTTAAAGCTCTGTCTCTCTCTGTCTCTCTCTGTCTCTCTCTCTCTCTCTCTGTCTCTCTCTATCTCTGTCTGTCTCTGTCTCTGTCTCTCTCTGTCTCTCTCTCTCTTTAAGAAAGGGGATCACGAAAGTCCAGGGAACTATCGTCCCATTAGTCTCACTTCATTGTAGGTAAATTATTAGAGGGAATAATAGCGGATAGGATCGTTGACCATTTGGATTCCTACAAGCTGCTTGGGGACTCCCAACATGGGTTTAGACGGCATAGGTCGTGTCTCACCAACTTGCTCGAGTTTTTTCACGTCATGTTGAGTGAGTATGATAAGAGTAGGGCGATTGATATACTTTATCTCGACTTTCAGAAAGCCTTTGATAAGGTACCTCACCGACGGCTAATGGCGAAAGTCCGCGCGCTGGGTATCGGTGGGGAAGTAGGTAGGCGGATTGAAAACTGGTTGAAGAATAGGCGGCAGAGGGTTGTAATTAAAGGGGTTAGCTCGGGTTGGGCCTCGGTCACTAGTGGGGTTCCTCAGGGTTCCGTTTTGGGGCCACTGTTGTTTATCATTTACATAAATGATATCGATGGTGGCATCGTCAGTCGAATCGCGAAATTCGCTGATGACACCAAGCTTGGGGCCAATGTTGGGACGCCCGAAGCGATCGAGGAACTGCGTGCGGACCTTGGTAGGATAGGAGAGTGGTCCGAAAAATGGCAAATGCCGTTTAACTTGGGTAAATGCAAAGTGATGCACATTGGCTACGCCAATCCCAAGTCGGAAAACTCGATGTTGGGGAACAATATCGAGGCGACTGATTTAGAAAAGGACTTGGGTGTGCTAATCAGCAGCGACCTTAAATTTACCAAACAGTGCGTAGAGGTGGAAAAGAAAGCCCAGAAGCTGTTGGGTTATATCAGGAGGCAATTTCAGTTTCTGAACAAGGAGTATGCAGTGCAGTTATGGTCGCCCATCCTCAGGAAAGATATTGAGAAGCTGGAGCGAGTGCAGGCGAGGGCCGCAAAGTTAATCCCTTCCGTTAGGCATATGGGCTACAATCGAGGGTTACGCGCCCTGAACTTGTTTCGCTGGAAACTCGGAGGCTGCGCGGTCAACTCATCGAGGTTTTCAAGCTCTTACGCGGGTTCAACGATGTCGATTTTAGAAGCATGTTTAGTTTAAATGATAACCCAACTCGCAACAATGGTTGGAAGTTGGATTTGAAACGGTTTAGGACTACTGTGTGTGGGAATTACTTTACGTATAAGATCTGTGACACGTGGAACAAGTTACCTTCAGAAGTTGTGAAAAGTTCCTCTGTGGATCATTTCAAGAAAAGGTTAGACCAAATTTTCCCTGGCACTGTTGCCATTGGTACCTCCTCGGTATGGGCCGCAAGGCCTTTTGATGTACTTCCTTTCCTTGTAACTCCTTGTAACTCTCTCTCTCTCTCTCTCTCTCTCTCTCTCTCTCTCTCTCTCTCTCTCTCTGTTGCACACTATTTGAGGGTGTAAAAAATTTTCCCTGGCACCCGTTGCCATTGGTACCTCCTCGGTATGGGCCGCAAGGCCTTTTGAGGTACTTCCTTTCCTTGTAACTCCTTGTAACTCTCTCTCTCTCTCTCTCTCTCTCTCTCTCTCTGTTGCACACTATTTGAGAGGGTGTAAAAAATTTTCCCTGGCACCCGTTGCCATTGGTACCTCCTCGGTATGGGCCGCAAGGCCTTTTGAGGTACTTCTTTTCCTTGTAACTCCTTGTAACTCTCTCTCTCTCTCTCTCTCTCTCTCTCTCTCTCTCTTCTCTCTCTCTGATCACACCGCATGGCAAAGTATTCATATAATTAATAATAACCGAAACTCGAGAAAATATACTCTTTGCCTTCCGCTCTACTCCAAATCCTTTTCTCTTAGTGACCTCTTAATACAAACTAATCTATCATATTTTGCAACTTTTTAACTCTAGTAGGATTCAATTCCATTCCTATAGTGTAAGAGATACTTAAATTCATGTGTGTATTATGCCATATGATGTGCATAATAAATAATCATTTTTAAATAGTTGGAGCGTTCAAGGTCATCTGTAATAATCTATAGACTACCCCTCAAGCCCACTCTCAACACTTAGATTCCCCTAAGACACAGGCGTCTTCAAGTAACATGAATGCGTAGAGATCTAAGGTGTTGGATTCCATATTATATAATTTATGTGCTAGGTTTAAGAACGCTGGCATTGAAGGATGGAAGGAAGGGACAGTAAAAGCGATAATAGGTTTAATGAAGGAAGTGGAATGAGGATAGAGGTAAGCGTTGGTATGTCGAAGGAAACGAGGTTGGGTGGGGAATTACGAAGGGAGGAGGAAATGTTAAACACAAACTCAAATATTTATTTTAATGCCCTAGACCTAGAAAGACAAAGAGCAAAATACCTTAAACTAACAATGAATTGACAGAAACAGAAGAGTCTGGTCTTAGACGCACTGATAGGTTTAACGTATGTGGCTAGAGGCCGCCACTCAGAATTACCACTACTACCTAAGTCATAATAAGGTTATTTACTATGACAGAGTAGTCATGAGTAGTTATGGAAATAAAATATGATTATACTGTTGATGGCTGACTATATTCAGTTGGGATATAAACTATTGCTGACAATCTTTGGATCCTTGGCTTTTAAGACGAATTTTTTATGCATATGTTCAACAAAATAGGAAATTGGCTGATTATTATTCCATTCGAAGGGTTGGTACCCTTCACAACCGAAATCAATTTCAGAAGGGGTGCATGGTATCCTCATTTCCTTTATCGTCCCAGCACGCTTCACATAAGCCATTTACACAAAGATCGAAAGGCCATCTGTACACCACGAGACGATCCAGGCAATGCGGGGAGCAATGGTGACATAGCATGAATATGGTGTGCCAATAAGAGAAATATCAAGACGACTAGACGTTCATCGAAGCACTGTGGAACGGTGGATTCATCGGTATGAAGCAGAAAACTCAATCGCTACTTTGCCGAGGTCTGGTCCTCCGCGTTCAACATCTCAAGAGGAAGATGCTGCGATTGTTAATCATGCCAGAGAGCATCCGTTTGTTCCAGCGACGCATATTTACAGCACCTGAACCTTCGTTGTAGCGCAAATACAGTGAACAACAGACTTCACGAGGCAGGGTATTTTTATCGCCGTCCAGCTATAAAACCTGCATTGACGATTGAGCATAAAGAGGCGCGGATGGGATTTGCCTTGCAATACTTGCCGCAGGAGGAAGAATTCTGGAGAAAAGTTGTGTACTGTGACGAAACAACATTTTCAACAGATAGTCATGATTCCCTGCATTGTTGGAGGCAGCGCGGAAAACGCTATGAAGAAGGAAATGTTTTCCCGAGCAAACGTAGTGGTCACATCAACCTCGGTGTGTGGGGCTGGATGTCTGGCTATGGTGTCGGAGAATTGACTTAAGTAGATGGACGCTTTACTGGACAGCAATATTGCCAGATACTGGAAGAGGTGCTGCTACCCAGTGTTCGTGCGTATCTGGTTCCAGCACCGGAACCATTTTACCTAATGGAAGATAACAGTCCCATTCATAGGAGTAACGTTGTGAGAGCGTGGTACGAAGATCACCCAGAGATATTAATCTAATTCTGCCACCACTTCTCCTGATTTGAATCCGATTGAAAACCTTTGGGCAATAATGATTAACGAATGGGAGCAACGCAATGAAAGAACATTTGAAGCACTTTTAGCTCACACGAGGAATAGTTGGGAGAGCTTACGCCGAACACCAAACATTCCCTACAATCTGGCCTCTTCTATGCCGCAACTATTGCAAGAAATTATTGATGCTGGAGGAAGCTATACGAAATACTGATGTTAAAGCCATGACGTAAATGTGAATCGAATATATATTTATGTTAATATAGAATTTTATTATATTTTTATGTTTGACACTATAAAAGTATATATTGTGACCATGAAAGAACTTTACTTATCCTTAGTTAGAATCTTTTCTTGCAATGTCTACGCTCGTGGAGATGATAATATATGCATTGTTGAAACAAACTATGAGAAGGTAATAGTTTCAGGAAAAAAATAAAAACTGGCAACATCGCAGTCATCACATGTTTATGGGAATTGTCATATGATATGCTACCAATAAACTTATATACTACTATATACAGTATACTATATTACGTAATAATTACGATGAACAAATCAAATGCAAATTTCTCTGATTCACGGCCCACCAGTCTTGCTTTAGACTAATGACTTTCATAAGATGGAATAGGTTTAACATAGTTCGTTTAATAGGTTACCACTTAAAACAATGGATAAACTTTCTATTAGTGAGACGACCGTGACTTCCTCGAAATGCGAGCGCGTGAGAGGTTCACTGAGGAATTTGGTCATTAGATTCTTCACGTACGATATATATTACAAACAACAATACTGACAACAATTCCCAACAATTACTTAATATCAATAATTGCATTTGAGCAAATAATTTAGACCTGCGTCAAAATAACTTAGGTATCATGCTATGATTTGGGATATTTTCCGAATTAGTCGTTCTCTCTAATCTACAGTATATATTGAGACGGTATAATGTAATGCCCAGCTAATATTATGATGACTAGGATTGCTCCATAACCATCCCAACATCCCGAAACTTGCTCCATTCTGCTTCTTAATCATTTGTATTTTAAACACTAAAATGTAGCAGAAGTGACGTAATAATGGACGTCATTGATTGTGTTAGAGCAGTTATGTGCACCAATCCGAACACACCTCCGCTGCCATAAGGACCGCCAACCGCCCATTTTATACTTAACAAACTAGCTTGGGACGAGACAGAAGCGTGAGACTTCTTGTAAGCACTGTACAATATTTAAACTAAAGTTCCACTCTAACTAATTAGATTCCCTGAAGATGAGTATGAATATTCGGAGGTTTTGACTCCCAAGAGATTTCATCAAGCTTCCCATCATCTAAGAACGCTCAGTGTTCTGAAACCAGACCTGGCCAGTGCCTCCTACTTCATTTATTGCCTAAAACGTACTGACACTCTTACACTGTAAACCGAAGTAGCATCCCTAAAATTGTAAACATCTATCCGGAGTTTTTGGCTCCCGAGAGATCCCATCAAGCTTCCCTTCTCTACCAATGGGCTATCATCTGAGAACTCCCAGTGCTCTGAAACCAGACCCGACCAACGCCTCCTCCTATATTTATTGACAAAGGGAATATTACTACTACTACTACTCTATCTTAACTAGCCCTTCTTCAAGCAGCACCCTTTTAATAATGAAAAAAAGGAGAGCAAAAGAAAGAAAGAAGGGGAGAGAGTGGCTTCCCCAAAATAATTTAATGTAACTATTCGGAGGTTTTAAGTCCGAGAATTCCCATCCATTAGAAACACGTAAATAAAAATTGAAAACAGTAAGTCTATCACTTCAGAACTCTCAGTGCTCTGATACCAGACCTGACAAACGCCTCCTACTACATTTAAGATTAAAGTGGAACACCACCATCCCCAACTCCACCCCAACTTCCCTTATAATCCCGCTTGTAGGCGTATTCGGAGGTTTTAACTCCCGAGCTTTCTCAGTGCTCCGTAACCAGACTAGACTGCTAGTAGTATGACCGCAAAAGAAGAGTGCAGAGCAATTGCAATGTTGATCAAATGAGTGCCAGTGCCACCCACCACACCGCCTTGTTGCAAGGTACCATTTTCTCTGAACTTCCTGCAAGTGCCAATTGACTTATGGCTACAATTAAGTTGTTCCCTTCAGGAGGCTTCTTATTGCCACTGAGGAAGTTCAGAGAAAATGATATATGATTCATATATCATTTTCTCTGAACTTGCCAAGTCAACAGATCTTGAATAAAGGACACTTGCACGCTACCGTATATTCCATTGCTTATCATGATAAAAATTTACTTGTGCAATATTCTTTACAATTTCTTTATTATATTCATAGATAAAATTTACTTTTATGTGCTAAGGACACTTGGCAACCCTATTAAATATGAAGATAGCTAATAAAAATAAATAAATGAGATTTGTCTGCTTCCCAGCCTCCCCCCTTAATGAACTGAAGATATTACAGTTCCTTAATGGTCTTAAATAATGTACTATTGCATTCAGGATACTTTTCGCTACATTTTTTGGGTATAAGGGGAAAATGCATTGTCACAGTGATAAGATGCCTCAGTTGGTACTGTATCCTGACAAGCTAGAGCATTATTAGGAAGAGGTATAATAAACACTAAATTGGATTTGTTAACAGTAGTGTTGTATGCCCTTATCAAACCTGGACCAGGTTGCCTGCATAACGGGTGAAGTAATTTATGAACTGTTGGAGACCGTCCTACCTTTGACCCCTCTGCAGCACCCCGCCTCATTCTGGTAATTTGATGTAAGAAAAAGTTGCTTTCTAGACAGGGACTTTGAACAACACACTGGCCGGATGAGTACTGAGGAGTACGATAGTCGAATCTGTGCAGGACAAACAGATGGAGAGAGAGAGAGAGAGAGAGAGAGAGAGAGAGAGAGAGAGAGAGAGAGATATTTGAGTGCATTAGTATTAGTAGTTGGTATTTTGGTTGGGCTTTGCCCCTTTACAGTTAGCTTTGAGTTGTTCAGCAGCTTCTGGTCTGCTAAATTGCATTATGGTTGCCTCCAATATTCTACGTTTAGTTGTGTTTATGATAATACGCTGATTTAGAATATGGCTGTATGTTTGATTTGGTGTTAGCACTTCTTTAAATTAATCTGACTGAGTAATATGGCATTGATGGAGTGCGTTTAGAAAAATAACTGCCAGATTCTCCACAGGTAGTTATTGCACAGTCATTAGATCGCATAAGTTATCAAACAGATAATTCCAATTAACTTAGTATATACGATATGCTCTAGGGTGTGTGAAATTTTTCAATGTTAAATGTAATGTTGCCCTCTGACCATTTGTATATTTTGTTTGTGACCCTCTGGAAGGACTCCACCACATTTGCATCGCGGATTTTTCTTCCGAACTTTGTATCGTCTGCATACGATGCTGGTATACTAATGCTGTTTACACCGCTGGCTTTGTCTCTTAGCATGATAATGAACACGCGTGAGGCCAGTACTGTACTTTGTGGTACTGTCAGACACATGGAGTGCCACGTTTCTGCAGAAATGTAAAGAGAGTATTGACAAACCACTATACTTACTCTGGAGGAAATCACTCGACACATGACAAATTCCACTCCCCTTAAAGAACGCGAACATTGCCCCCCCCCCCTATTTAAAGGTGGTAACAGAGCCAATGCCCAAGAATTATCGGCCAGTGACTCTCACCTCACACCTTATAAAGTGTTTTAAACATATAATTAGCGGAAAAACTACCTACTACCTACAAGAAAAAGACTTATACAACCCAAATCAGTATGGCTTCAGGGCTGGAAGATCATGTCTATCACAGTTACTAGACCACCAGGAGAAAATATTGTGTCGAGGACAAAACATAGCTGTAATATATACGGATTTTTTAAAGCCTTCGATAAATGTGACCATGGAATCATAGCACACAAATTTAAGAATACAGGAATTACTGGAAAGCTAGGAGGGTGGATATTTAATTTCTTGATGCAAAGAACACAAAGAGTGGTGGTAAACGGAGTTAAATCGGAAGTCGTGAGCTCTGTCCCACAAGGGACAATATTAGCTCCCTTGCTGTTTATAATAATGATCGCAGATACTGATGCAGATATTAAGGACAGTATTGTATCATGTTTCGGAGATGACACAAAGATATGTAAGGAAATATTGAACGAAGGCGACATAAGAAAATTACAAAACGACATTCAAACATTATTCCAGTAGGTAGAAGACAACAATATGAAGTTCAACGAAGAAAATTCCAACTTCTAAAATATGGTAATAGCAATGAGCTACAGTAAAAAGGGTACAAAACTCTGCAAGACAAACAGATAACGCTAAATCCACAAGTCAGAGGTCTTGGAGTAATAATGTCGTCGGATGCGGAATTCAGAGAGCACTATAACATCAAAATTACAACGACTAGAAAAATAATGGGAATCATCTGGAGGAGCTCCCGCAACAAAAAAGCAAACATCATGCTCAAATTATGGAAGAGTCTAGTCCTACCAATAACTGAGTATTGCTCAGTACTCACAAACCCATAGAGAAAACGAGACATTGCGAACATTGAAGCTATACGAAGGGCTTTTACGTCTAAGATAGAGGAAACGGAAAGTGAAGACTACTGGTCTCGACTACATTCCCTTGGTTCTTACTGACAGGTTTTCTAACCAGAGCATCTTTTAATTATTATTTTTACCAGCAAAGGTACAAAAAAATTTAATAATTTTCTTTTCTTACGTGTATCCATGAACAGACATAAATAATTGGGAATGATTAGACATCCTATTTTTTGTACCATTTGCAAATTTTAGATGTTTTACTTAGCAGTCCTTGATCTGAATCATTTAGCTGCAAAAATAAGACTATTGGACCTTTCACTATATACAACGTATCCCGGTGAGACGGTGAAGAAGTTGTCTGAGAGCTGAGATAAACTTACTGTATATAATGTATAAATGATTTGGCAAGCAACCACGAAGATGAGAAGTTTAAGTTAAATAGAAATTCAGAAGACATTAAATATTGGTGCAGAGAACTGGATGAAAATTTTATAAAATAGATAAAATTATGTTAGGTATGCCCCTTTGGGGGTGAGGACATCCCACCTTCTCCCCCAAAGTCTCTTCTCTCCTCCTGCTTTCTCTCCTCTTTCTCTTAGGTTAGGTGGGTTCCCCGAGCCTGTAGATAGATAGAGGGCAAGAGATGAAGACAAACCCGTGTAATACGTAAAAGCAGAAATTTGAACGCCCTTTTAGAGAAAAACGACAAATAATCTAATGGCCAGTTCTGGAACATTCTTCCTCATTTCATCTTTCCCTGTCTATGACTACGGATGTTATATTTAAATCAGGTCAAATTGCGAAAAATTACAAGAACCCAAGAAGGATGTCGATGCATTGCTTCATATAAGGCGTGAGTAGCCATCTTTAATTTGTGATGATTTTAAAAGCTGAGTTAAACCTCATAAAATGGTCGTGAAACATTTTTCAGTTTTTACTATGGTGCCATAAAGCCCACCTTCGCCCCCACGGCCTCACCCCTCGGCCCTCACCCCATTAAAAATTCAAACACCCCCTGTAATTTCAATTCCTGGGGAAAACACTGTTGTAACTCCTCTCTGCTAATATTGTTGCTAATAATGTCTTTGGTAGCACAGAGAGACACTGACTGAGGTGCATTTTGGTGGGATGGCGAGAGGCAAACCGCGAATGTAAACACCGCCAAATCACGGTTAACTCCATGTCACGATCACGGATAAGTGCACAATGGTAACAATTAGTAAGTCATGGTTAATTCAATTGACGACAGTGAATCACGGATAACCGCGTGAATAAAATGTGTGTGTGTGTGCCTCGTTACGTTTCCGTGCGTCAGTCTCTCTTCACACGAAGGTCATGGTGGTGGGCCCCGCCTCTAGGCATGGCTTGGTGGAGGAGCAACTTGCTCTCTTGCGCTCTCCACCGCACATAGCCAGGTACACCCGACTCATCTGGTACCGTCCTGAGCCAATTTTAAAAGATGAGTTAAGCCTAATAAAATGGGCGTGAAACATTTTTCAGTTTTTACTATGGTGCCATAAAGCCCACCTTCGCCCTCACGGTCTCACCCCTCGGCCCTTATCCCTAAAATTTCGAATACCCCCTCTAATTTCAATTCCTGGGAAAAACACTGTTGTAATCTCTC
>JAJOZX010000349.1:867500-927500 GCA_023014485.1 Bathynomus jamesi
ACCACATGAATTGTCGGTCGACAATCTGAGGGTGCGGGTAAACATTAGCACAGCTCTTCATTCCCGTGAACTACAAGATCCGTTTTTGCACCGTTTAGTGACTGGTGATGAAAAGTGGATACTGTAGCAGAATGTTAAGCGCCGTCGACAGTGGGTTTGTGCCGGAGAACCAGCGACACCACAGCCAAAACCAAATCTTCACCCTCGGAAAGTGTTGCTTAGTGTTTGGTGGGATAAAGGTGGTGTAATACACTTTGAAACTTACCACACAACCAAACAATCACCGCTCAAGTCTACTGTCAACAACTGGATCGATTGAACACAACACTGCACTAAAAGAAAAGAGACCTTCTTTGGTTAATCGGAAAGGAATCGTGTTCCACCACGACAACGCACGTCCTCATACCGCTCGGATCACTTCTGCAAAAATTGAGGAGCTTGGGTGGGAAAAACTTTCACATCCTCCATATTCTCCAGACCTTGCGCCTTCAGATTATCATCTCTTCAGGAGTCTGCACACCAGTCTTTGTACGTTTTTTGCCTCAAAACCGCCTGAATTTTATAAACATGGCATTGAAAAGTTTGTAGGACGTTGGCAGAGTGTCACTGATTCCGATGGAAAATATATACTAGATTAAAAAGTTTCAGTTGAGTTTTCTTTTGTCCTTCAAATTCCGATCTAAAAAAACGACATTACTTATGGGATGACCTGATATATATATATATATATATATATATATATATATATATATATATATATACAGTGGTGTAGTGCTAAATAAAGAAGTGAGGGAACGCATTTTGAAAGTGTTACTCAGATGCAGGGGGGACAATGGCGAGCGCGGCGAGCCCATACAGCTGGGGGTCCGGGGACACTGTAAGCCCCCCGGAAATCTTTTGAAATCTGACCAATTTCAGGGATATTTTGAGGTCATATGCACTGGATATTAGAATATATTCCAAGGTTGAAGATGCAGTATTTCCAGTGTCATTAGATATATGACATCCAGTACGATCAATAAAAATAGCTAACAAATGGAATGATTAACTAAAAAAAAGTTAACAACTGTTACGCCGTGGTGACTGTTTCATCAGATCTTTATAGGCTAGCATTGCCTCACTCACCCATTTGCCTCAGTCGAAGCTAAAAGAAATGAAACAGCTAATGATTCTTTCTCATATTTCTTCTAGGGGTGGGAATTAAAATTTCATGACGTTAGAGATTTGTAAGTTCGGATTTATTTGAAATAGTGAGGGAACGCCGTTCCGTCTACCAAAAAAAGTAAGGGAACGCCGTTCCCACGCGTTCCCACAGCACTACACCACTGTGTATATGTATATATATATATATATATATATATATATATATATATATATATATATATATATATACCTTTCAAAGGTTCCGCGCGATGATTCCTCATTTCACGAAGGTCCTCTCGAGTTGGCCTGGTGAAGTAGTGAGTTGGTTTCTTGTACTCTTCACCTCACATAACTAGGTACGCCAGGCTCATCGGGGATTGTTCTGAACAAAGCGTCTAATCTTCTTTTGAAGATGTCTACTGCAACACCATTCGTGTTCCTTAGGTCTTTGGGCAACTGATTAAACAGTTTTGGTCCTCTCACAACAAAACTATTTTCTTTCAGGGTTAAGGATGTTCCCTGTCTCGCCTCTAATTTGGGAACACGACACAATCTTCCTTTTCTACTTTCCACCGTTGTTTGGTGAGTTACAGGGTTCAGAGTAAGATTAGGGACTAGTTTCTCCATTATTTTCCAAGTGTAAATATTGGTGTATCTCTTTCTTCTCCTTTCCACTGAATATAGGTTTAGTTCGCGTAACCTTTCCCAGTAATTTAGTTCTTTACACCCCCTTGATCTTGGCTGTGAAGCTTCTCTGAATCCCTTCTAGCTGTCTAATGTCTTCTTTTTTATATGGGCATGTTAGGACCGAGCAGTATTCCAATTTGGGTATTATCAGGGTTTCAAATTTCGCATCATCCGTCATTACAACCCCTAAATCTTTTGCTCTAGAATTTCTCTGAATTTCCTGTCCCTTTAGGGTATAATATTCCATGGATTTTAGGTCTTCTCTTTTTCCGTACCGTAACGGCTGAAATTTCTGTGTTAAACTTCATATTGTGTGTGTGTGTGTATATATATATATATATATATATATATAACCTTGGTTTTATTCCGCCCGAATTGTTCATTCTGACGAAGGTTAAGCTTTTCACTCCACCTTAGACCTACAGTTTAACGTGGAATCCGAACCACACCCCACCAGCAGCCAAGCGTCTTAACCACTAGGCTACCCAGGGTACCCATTTATCTACCACACAATTTTTTTATTGTGTGGAAGGTTGAACAGCTAGCTTTTGCTGCGCGCCGCCTGCCGTCACCGGGTCTCGATTCCGGGGCTGATGGATTCGTAGTCAGCGACGCTAACCACTACACCACCGAGGCGCATGTAGACAAACTGCCTTGTTATTGGCAGAACTTTTTCGTTCTATTATTTCAGATATTACTCCTTCAGTCAGCTTTACTCACCTGTTTTCTCTCTCTCTCTCTCTCTGAATTAAAACCAAGATCGAGTTCTTTAGGGGCAATATTCCCGACACTAAATAACAGATACAAAATTTACTGTACAGATTAGACAGACGCGAAATGACCGGTGATGGAGAGTAATTGATTCCGAGAGAGAGAGAGAGAGAGAGAGAGAGAGAGAGAGAGAGAGAGAGAGAGAGAGAGAGAGAGAGAGAGATTCAGAACTTGTTATATTGTTCACCAGACGAACCAGGTGGTGAACATATAATGATAAAAAAGGTCACAGAAAAAGGTGCGTGAAAGAACACAATTCGTAACTCGTATCACAATAAAGGTGGTTTTTTTATTCTAGTCCAGAAGGGGAAAGATGCAATTTGCATGTCCTTCCCTTTTTATCATTTTGATCAGAGGAAATGAAGGATCATTTTCCTCCTAATTTATACACATACACACTCAAGAAAAATGAGTCGATCACTTACCTAATGGACTGATGCAGGAAATTATATATATAACAGTATTTATTATTATTATTTAATTTAATTTATTATTTTATTATATATATATATATATATATATATATATATATATATATATATATATATATATATATATATATATATATATAAGTCTGAATCCATCCTCATTTGATGCAGAGAAACGTTTATATCTCAGACAGAGAGAAGAAACTAATATAAAATAGTTTATATGCTGTACCTACAATATACAAATCTTTCGAGCAAAAAACTTTAACTTTAAGCCCCAAAGAACTCGTTATATTCGCATTAATACTCATATGGAGTTGAGCAGTCTGGTTGAGTGTCTTTTGTGGAATCTGTAATTTCAGCAACTGTGTAAACTTCATACAATCTTTATATACAGTTGTTACATAGAATTATTGCTCTAATATTTTGCTTTAATACTTTTGTGAGGCCAAGTGTGGAAGAGATAATAAAACATCAGTTGATTTATGGTTCTTTTATCTTTAAGAGATGTTCTTTAGAAAAATATCTGATAATCCGCTTTACCACAAAATAAAGAAAGAGTTAACACGTGAATTAACAGCCCAAATCCTCCATAAACAGAGCAGCAGTCAAAGAGAATTACGATGATGTTCAAAATATTCAAAGGAGCAGTTTAAAGAACTGTACAGCGGGTGCAGGAAAGCGGTAACTTCATTACTCGTAGCAGATATATAGCAGATTAGGTAGGCCTAGAATAACTACTGCAAGACAAGATCAGATTATTCAAAGACTCTGCTCCAGCATATCTCTTTAAGGTACTGTAGCTCTAGAGTCCAGGGTTTCTTAACCTTTTCTTATTAGTGAGCACTTCAATGCTTTTACTTTTCTCAAGGCGCACCAATGATATTCGCCTAAAAAGCAAACCAAGATAATATCTTTTTAAAAGTAAAAATTAACTTTAATTTTAAACTACTAATAATGGTTTCTTTTATGATGCTTAATTTGTTATCAACATAAAAAATAAATAAATAAAAAAAATAAATTGCTTTTTATGAGGCAGGAGGGGTCAAGGGCTTCACTATAGTGCTCGCGAGCAAAGTTTTAGGTGAGGAGAGCACTTTACACAACTTAAAGAGCACTTTGGTGCTCGCGAGCACCAGGTTAAGAATCCCTGCAGACCATGGACCATGGAAGGACCATGGAATTTCTGTACGCACATCCCCTGCGAACATTCAAGAACGTGAGCTTCAAAGGAAAGTGTGTTCTCAGAAATCTCTTTATTTGGGGCCATTCAAAAACCACGTGGTCCTTAAAGGGGAGGTGTCCTTATTTGACCACCAAGGGCCACATGGGGGAGGGGGTCTTGACGTTTAACCACGTGGCCACGTCCCAGAGGACCAAAGAGTACAGCCTTGAGGAAATATAAATACGCTACACTGTATGCTCCAATAAATAATTTTTTGAACATTCAAAATTACATTTTTTATTCAAGATATTATTTTCAATTAAAGAAACGAACAATTAATACAGTTTATTTAGAAGATATGCCTTTTAATTGTTCATTTACCTCATTACCTCTCAATAATATAAGAAATCTAATATGGCACCTTACATTTTACATAAGATTAAGAATGGGTGAGGCTAACATCAGAAGACCACGTGGTTTTGGAGGGGGGGGGGGTTAAGTAATTCGCCACAAATGACCACAAGGAGGGTGGCGGGTTTGAAAACCACAAGAAAAAGGATCACGTGGTTTTTGAATGACCCCCTTAGTGGTGTGAATAAGAAAAAGAGGCATGAATTTGCCAAGAAATATCAAAATTGTCGTGATGAATGAAAGAATGTTCTGTGGAGTAAAAAATCGAAATTAAACCGTATGAAAATGAAAATCTTGAGTTTGTAAGACAAGTTATCATGAAAAATTCAACCTAACTGCTTCAGTAAGCCTGTGAAACACAATGGTGGTTCCGTTATGGTGTGAGGTCAGTTCAGCTTGGTATACGTGATTTCATAAAAAATCGATGGGAATATGAACAAGATGTCCTACCACAGAATTTTCGTTAGATGGAGCTCGTTTAATTGGAAGGGGATTCATTTTTCAGCAAGATAAAGTTCCACAATATACTTCATTACTCACGAGACTTACTTGTAGAGGCAGGAGGGTCCAAATGCTGAAAGTTCTACCATGTACAATTGGGGTGGTCAAAATTAAGAAATGTTTGAAAAATGTAGCATACTGTTTTTTTCCCATTATTTGTCCAAGTGAAGTCTTTTGATACCATTTTCATCAAAATCGAAATTAGACTAGGGTCGCTCAAAGAGCTTAAAGATAGCATGTTTCAGTCGTTTACGGTAAAATGATAACTTTGTAACTTATGGAGATAACCGTATCAACCTGCCCCTCGTTTTGATCCTCTTGACGAGAAAATGCGATTGGAAGCAATTTTGATGACGATATTAGTTACATTTTCAAGATATTTACCACTAAAATATGTTATTATTAATAATGTTTTCATGTATATTTGCAGTAATTTTTTCAGTCTCCTGTAGGACCAGTAAAAATAACGGGAGAGGAGAATAATAAAATGCCCACTCCGGACGCACCCCTGTCCGGCCTTAAGAACAGGCTCCGGCATTTGCATTTTATTATCCTCCCGGCCCCCACTAGTAAATGCAAGGCCCAATTCGAGATTTTTAAAGTGGGGCCCTAAGATTAAAGTTACCTACCCATAGTGGGTGCATGCTTACTAAATGAAAAGAACAATGATTCAACAACAAATATCATTTATTTTGGATGTGATCACAAGGGAACCTTTCTGGCTTTCATAGTGGCAAATTCGGCAAAGAGGTCTGTACGAGTATGGTTACAGCTTCTCGCAATGTCGTTTACAATAGAGAGGATCGCCAGATTACTGAGTTGATCCTGCAGCATCGTCGACCGTAAATACGTTTTTATTAATTTCAACTTTGAGAAACCTCTTTCCCCAGATGCAACAGTAACTGGAATAGTCAGTAGTATTCGCAATGCAGTCGTGAAATTCGGGAAATCCACAGAACGATTGTTCAAAGTGATGAAACCCAATATCTTCAGTGAATCACTTTGTATATCTTCTGGAAGAATTGGTTTCAAGGCTTCCATTTCCTCAGCAAGCATGAATCCATCAATGTCGCGGTCTTCTCCATCAGTCAGTTCAAGTTCGAGATCTTTGCTGTGCTTACGTAGGTCTGGCTTGGACATCTTTGTGAACATGTACATGAAGCCAAACTTTGAGTGATGTTCTCTCAGTTGTTCGAATCGTCGTTCCAGGGAGGATATGGCAGTGTCTAAAATTGCGTTAAACACGGAAATTTTAAATTTTTCTTCAGCATCTTCAATTGGCTGGTCTTGACCTTCATAGGAAAACATCTTTCGTCTGACCTGTGTTGTCTTGAATTCTGGCTCGATTTCAAGCTGCTCTGCAATCTCTGGCATCTGTTACAGCACTTTGAAATTCACTCTCCCGATATTCTTTCATCCACTTACATGTTCTTTCCAAACTCTCGATGGCTCTTGCCAGATGCTTTGAATCACTCTGAAGATTTTTACTCACGTAGTTGACTTGAAAGAGGAGGTCATACCAGAATATGACAGCAACAATGAATTTAAAATTCTTCATCTCTTTGCAAAGTGATTCTGCTTCGTTTCTTCCTTGAGGATCTTTTGCTTTTTCAGCAATTTCAACAAGTGCATCATAGATCTCGACAACTTGATATCGTACAGCTTTGACACTTTGCACACAGCATTCCCGTCTTGTCTCGCTCAAGGGCTTCACTGAGAACTCTTTCACATACTTGCAGAAGACTGACCATCGATGGGGTGAGGCTGAGAAGAAGACATACAGGCGTTGAATAACCCTGAAAAATGAGATGGCTTGAACACATGTTTTTGCCATGTCCCCAAGTAGCAAATTGTAGTTGTGGCATGCGCATAGAGTGAAGAATGTTCTTGAATTCATTTCCAGAAGTCGCGCTTGAACGCCTGATGAGTGTTCCTTCATGTTCGCACCATTATCGTATCCTTGTCCACGAATATCACTCATTTTCAGTCCAAGTTCGTGAAGTTCTCTCATCAATACCTCTAGTAGGTTTTCTCCTGTGGTCTCCTTCACCTCAATGAACTTGAAGTGTTCAAAAATTTCACTTTCAATACCTGATGATCCATCAGAGACATATCGCAAAGTAAGGGACATTTGCTCCTTGTGACTAATGTCGGGTGTGCAATCAAGGATCACAGAGAAATACTTTGCCATTTTAATTCTGTGTACAATGGTCGCTCGAACTTTGTTGCCCATGAGCGAGATGAGTTCATTCTGGATTCGTTTCCCCAGGTAATGATCATGAATTTCGTTATTGTCTATTCTTCTAAGTTGGTCTTGCATGATGGGATCAAATCTTGAGATAAGCTCAACCAGTCCAAGGAAGTTGCCATTATTCCGTCTGAAGATTGTATCTACTAATCCTCGGAATGCCATGTTGTGTTCAGCGAGGTAGTGTGCAATGGCGAGGAGAGGAGGCGCTCAAACACATTTTTCCACCTAAGCTTCTCCGTATTGATTCGTTCCTGACTGAGTTGATCCACAGTGCAACTTTTGATCAAACGTTGTTCGAGTTCCATCCATTGGAGAGTCGCCTTCAGATGTCCCTGTGATCTTTCGCGCTCAGACAGTCTGAAACTAGTATTCACCCAGTCAAAGAATCCTCCACACCCCAAGGCATTGTTGGAGTTTCCAAATAACTTCCAACAGAAACAAAATATCCGATTCTTAGAGATTGAATAAATCAGCCATTTCCGTATACTAACTTCTCCATTTTCCATCCGTCTCTTGTAATGACTTTTTGAAAACATGCGGCCATTGTCATCTCTGGGAAAGTTATTGTCTTCCTCACACTGTGGTGGGCCTTTACTCACTAGTAAATCTCTGACTTTTGTACTGACAATTTCCGGCCATTGACCTGGATCTTTGAGTGTATCCAGAGGCTGATTTTGCAGAATTGGAGTCTGATCTATGGGTTCTTCTTCCCTCTGGATATCACTTTCATCTATCAAAGCTGGTAATGACGCATGTGACGGCGCAGGTACATCTAGTTCACTTTCATCTATCAAAGCTGATGATAATGCATGTGACGGCGCAGGCACATCTTGTTCAGTTTCAGCCTGTGGATCGCGTTTCTCTAGAAATTTTTCAAATGACCTATACATACGCTCATGTTCTGATTTCCGTTTCGCTTCACGCTCTCTTCTGGTGACCGCTGAGATATTTCCGAGCAGTATCTCGCAATCTCTTTGGAGGCATCACTGTCAGTCGATATCTGAAATATAACAAAATATATAATTAATACGGAATACTATTGTATATGAATACTACTCTATATGAAGAGTTATTATGACAAGCCGTATTTAATTTACCACTCAAAACCAAAAAAAAAATTTATACTGTACTCATATATTTATATTTGCGGGCCCCTAATAGCGCGGGGCTCAAAGCAGCCGCTTTGCTTGCTTTGCCCAAAGGCCGGCAGTGCCCCCACTCTTTATTGATAAACAAATTTACAAATTATTCCTACAATTCTATCCTAGTGTTTTCTTTGAGAAGTCGGGATACTTGTTTCGGTGCTGCTCGACAGCTTGTAGTAATCGTTGCCGTTCCTTATGGTCGTCAGTTATTATTGTGGCATACTCTGTATTCAGCTTGACACTCCTTTCAACGGCATCGTTTAAAACCTTCAAAATTCTCACGAAATTCTCTGCGACCTGATAATCCGCATCTTGTGGCCAGTCAGGCACGGGCTTCTGTAGCCATTCATCGCTCACACCCAAGCAGCTGAACAAGAAATGAGAATCATGGCCCACATAGACCGGTATCTCGCTTTCTGCCGTGACACTGATGGTCGCTGATGCTATTGCCCGCTTCAATTCGTCTGCGGCTGTGGGATGGTGACTGAACAGAGAGAAGACTGTGACTTCCTCCGTCAGATATCACTTGTGATAGAAGAATTTCTCGAGAGCGGCGTTGGCCACCTCCACGTCTAACTGTCTGAAGCTCATCATGGCCTTAGTAAACCACAGGTCATTGATTGGTGCATCCGCTCCCCTGCTTGCTTTCATCCAGCATGGCGTGTAAAACAACTAAATGAAAGTATTCAGTTTTCTCAGCTTCCTCAGGAGCCTCTCATCATAGTGTAACTGCTCCGCCCACATGAGCATCTTCTGGGTGTAGAGAACTTTGCCCATCCAACGGGCCTGGTGCATTTGACCAGGTTTCCTCTTATGGTGACCTTGAGGAGGCACCTCCCCTAGGAGGATCTGCACATTCTCTGTAGTCATCTTGAGGCAACTTCTCTCCCGTTCACTTCAATCTGGTCTTTCTTTGCCTCTTCTGCGCATTTCAGAAACCACGGGTCCAAGAGTTGAAGTCTTTGGTGCAGCAAATTAGTGTCTATGGAGTGCCATGCAGACTTGAACTGATGGAATATGGTGTTTTCAGGAGCGCTGGTCTTTCCAAACAAGGTCCCCCACACACTGCCAAGAATAAGTTCCAAAACATGGTGCTTGCAGCCCAGGTAGAATACTTTATTCTCAGTGAGTTCCTCGATCTTTTTAGCGGCTCCACTCTTCCAGCCACTGTTACTCGTGGTTGTATAAAAAATGAGAGCTTTCACTTTCTCTTTGACTTCCCACATTTCCAGCATCTCTACAATTGCTTCCGCTTGAGCTTTCCCAGTAGCATGTGGTAGCCTTTGAACACCAAGAAGCTTATCCTTGGAAAAATTGGGAGTGGGACCTGAGACAAGTATAGCAAGTGCTTCGTGGGCATCACCGTACCTGTCCTTAGTCAACTTACCGTCCCAATGTAGTGTAATGGACTCAGGAGGGTTCTGTCGAACTGAATCCAGAATTTCTAGCGAAATATTATGTCTGTTTACCATGCGCTCACGGCGCGTAGTGCATCAGGACAAGCTGAAGTTGGACAAGCTGGCGCCACACACCTTTAGAACTGTAGCTACTATCATGGTTGCCTCATTATCACTCATTTTGATCCTATCAAATGTCGATGTCAGCTCGGGGTCCTGCGTGATACGTTTTGGCGCTTTCAGTACCGTGAACTGCGGCCTTGTTGATGGTCCTGGTGAGAAATCGGTGCTCTCAGGTTCTCCGTGGTCCTCTGTCGCACTGTCATCTGACAGGGCGCCGATTTCCTCATCTTTTGGGGCTGCTGATGCGCTACTCTAAGCTGATGCAGTTCGCATTGCTGCGTTCTGTTTCTGGAGCGCCTTCATGTCTGAAGCTTTTTCTTATCAGCGAAGATTTTATCGTTGCCACTAAGTGTAGCTTCTCGTCCATCGCGCTGGTCCAGATAAAAGCTTATGTTTTCCCTTTTATCATCAGTCGTGAGAAGCCTATTCATTAAGACTTCCTCGATAACATCAGAGGCTCCAATATCCCGGAGCTTATTGAGTTTATCTGCAAAGATGACTCGTTTATTTTCTGGGGTCACTCTCGCTTTCCTTATTCTTGTCTAACAGCCTCCACTCACGCCACAAAGTTTGCAGCTTCGCGACGCAGTTATGCGGCCGAATGGTCTTTATACGTGCCATGTTCCAGAAGGTCAATACATTGTCTACAGTTATTTTAAATGCTTCGTTCCTGTTCACTGATGGGCTTTGGTTTACATGGAAGAAAAACTGGATCACTTGTCGTGTTGTAGGCAACCTTGCGCCACATATAGAGGAGGACGGCTGACCTACAAGGAAATGATTTGTTCCATTTCTTAGAACGGGTACAGATGGTGACACTTTGGCATTTTTACGAGGAAGTTCTTGAGGCGTCTGAATTCTTTTACCACTACGGGTTGTCACTGGTTCAGGATCCATCTTATAGTCTAGGATCTGGCCCAGAGTTCGTATAAATTTCTGGGTGCAGAGGTTTTGACGACTGATGTAGACTAATTTTAGGGTGGAGAATCCGAATTTTTCTATGCCATCGCACGAAATTGTTGCGAAAGTGGTCAAAATGGCAAAAAATTGGCAAAAATGGCAAAATTTTATCAGTTTTTCATATTTTTGTCATATTCTTGAGTTGAAAAATTTTTTAAGGGCAATTTTTTGTTTGAGAATCTGTTTTTGTAACATACTGTTGCCTCAGCCAAGAAAACTGACAAAAATGTCAAAAAATAACAGCAAGAATAGTAAAAAATTAAGTAAATATTGTCAAAAAATCGCAAAAATTAAATTTTTGGCTATTTTGGTGCATAAACTAGCTCTAACCAATCATATCGAACTAGTCAAGAAATTAGATATTAATAGCTCTGCAAGAATTTATTAAACCAAAGTATGCACAAATGTCTAAATTTCGGGTATAAATCGCTAAAAATGGTTGTAAAATACTTGAAAAAATAGCCAAAATATAAAAAAATAGTACTAATTTTATGTTATTCATAGGCTTGCTTGTTGTAAAATGCTTGAACTTCTTATAGAATCGGTCTATTTGATTTCTTTAGAGTAAGTAAGTCATATTTATTGTGTTTCAGGTTTAGTATTGGAAGTAGCTACAAATTGAGGATCCCTGTATTCATTATGTGATTCAACAGATGATAGATCATGGTAAGTAATAATCGAATTGAATATTTAAAACATAAATATAAAGCCCAATGTGTTGCAAATGAATTTTTATATGTATAGAATAGAACCAGTTTATTATAATTGCAATTGCAAGAAGTCTTAGTATATTTTATTTTTTCAGGATGTATGTCAATTTGTGCCAGAAAAGAAGCATAGCTCAAACCTTGGTAAATGTATCTTGTGCCAGAAGAACAAAAGCCCAAGTGGAGAGAAATATTTGAGCAGCGGAGAACATGGAATAAAAAATTTGCTTCAGTTGGCTTCTGCGTACCCAAATGATGACAGAAGCAAGCGTTTGAAGCTCTTACTGAGAGTCAGACTCCTTATATCCAGTATCACAGCACTTCGTGCTATGCAACATATAAAAAGTTCGTTGAACGTAGCCAGAAGTATAAAAATGCTGAATCTGAACCCTCCGATTCTCCCTTAGGGGAAGCATTAACTCCTCCAGAAAATAGTTCAAGCCAAAGTATTAAAACACAGCATATCAAGGGTATGAAAGTGTGTGTATTTTGTGGTTCAGCTCGAGTAAAATTGAAAGGTGGAAACATTGACCATGATTTGGTTCGGATATGTACTCCAGGTCGTGCCCAAAAGTTATTGAGTTATGCTCACTTGTTCAAAGACGATGTTTTTATCAGAGTAGCGATGTTGAACGAATACAAAGATGTATTCGCTGCAGATGTATTCTATCATAATAATTGTATAAAGAAGCATTTTGCAGCCTATGATAGCAGAATAGAGACGATTTTGGAAAACAGACAGCAAGAAAATGAAGTTATGGGTTCTACTGACATGGTTCAAGAAGCGTTTAATGATGTAGTCTCAAAAATAGACTTCACAAGCTGTGGATACAGTGTCACCTACTTGAGACAAGAGATCAATAAAAAGCTGAACCAGGATGAATCTATCAGTAACTATTTGGTTAAGAGCCTGCTTATAGACAAATTTAAGGACACCATTTATTTTACATATCCTAGCAACAAACGAAAATCCCAGATGGTTTATTCTGTCCAGATTGAGAGTGCAAGAATTGTTGAAACTTTGCGGAAATCATCTGTCGAAAACGTTGCTAAGGACCTAAGGAAAGAGTTAAAAACTTACAGTTTTGGTTTACGCTCTAGCTATTGTGATCCAAACGATCTTGATCTAGCCTTAAAACGCTTCCAAAATGAACGTCCTCCAATATGGATGGAATTTCTTCAGCATTTATTTTCCACCCGGAATGTATCAGATAGCAACAATCAGTTTGATGCTGAAGTGTGACACTATCTTCCAGATGTTGTTTTACATCCTTCATAATGGTTTGGAGCCCACCCCATTGCATGTCGGATTTGCTCAAACTATACATAACCTGTCACAGTTTAAAGATCTTATTGAAATTGCAAACAAACGGAGCATTTGTGTAGGATATCAAGAAGTTCACAAAATAAATTTTGCACTAGCAAAACGTACAATATCTTTATGTGGTTCACATAGAGTTCCAGTTCCTCCAGTATTTGATCAAAACCATCCACAAACACAAACAGCATATTAATAAGATCAGTGAAGCTCCAGAGTCAACCCTCCGGCTTGGCAAGTTACAAAGCGTTCTTCCTTGCCAAGAAATTATCTCGATTGGACCAAGACATGAACGAGGTACAATAAGTCAAGATTTCCAAGTCTTTGAATACAAAGCAAACGATCATTTACTAGAGACTGTTAATCTCTACCATTTCCTGTGGTTAGTGATGCGATACAAACATAGAACAACCACAATACAGGGCTCTTCAACTAACTCAAATACTGATAATGATGACTTTGTTCCAAGCTTTGTTGCTGTCAAAAGCCCTTTTGTAGGAGACAGCTTGAAGCCTACAACTATTGCGTTCACTCCCATACTGCCATACAAAGCAATTGAATTTGATACCATTTTTACAACAATGATTAACTTTCAGAACGTGCTTAAGCAGCAGAATAAGCCATACGGTGCACTGTGGTGTGATAAAGGAGTTTATGCTATTGCGAAGGAAATTCAGCTCCTGAAGAAAGATCTGTTCAGTAAAAACCCACTCTAATAGACAGAGTTTATTTCCACAACAGTTTCGACGCCCACTAGCATCCTCCTCGGGTGTATACAGAAACACGAATGAACCAAAACAAGAGGGAAAAACAGTCCAGGGACCGACCATTAAGAAATTCGCACCTAGGTTAGATCCCATTCTCCCGACACCGGAAGGGCATTTTCATTAAGTACATTCGCACAAATTTTAAAACTATCTTCCTGTTCTAAACATACAGATTCTATCATTTTTATTTTTTTTATTTTTTTACATAATTATTACATTTATTATTAAATTTATTACATTTAATATTGCATAATTATTTATTTATTTATTACAGAAATTATAAATTTATTATTACATTGGTTATTACATTCTTGTTTATTATACAGAACTTATAAACCGAAAAACGAATGAAAAAGGCGATTAGGAAACAATCCAGAGACCATTGAGAAATTCGCACCTAGGTTAGATACCGTTCTCCCGACACCGGAAGGGCATTTTATTACAGGGTCCGCTTATAAGTACATTCCCACAAATTAAAACTATCTTCTTGTTCTATACATACAGATTCTAATATTTTGACATAATTACTGCATTTATTATTGCATTTACATTTTTTAACATTTATTATTATTACCTTTACCCTAATTATTAAATTTATAATATTACCTTTATTATTACATCTGTTGCATTTATATTTATTTCCACATTTATTACTTCCATTATTACATTTACTAAAAGCGAGTAAGGAAACAATCCAGAGACCTTTAAGAAATTCACACTTAGGTCCGAACACGTTCCCACGACTCCGTAAGGATTTTTTGACCAAGAATCTCATTAAAGGGTCTAACTTATAAGTACCTTCGCACAAATTAGAATTATCTACTTTTTCTATACACACAGATTCTATTATTTTTCTTTTGACGTAATTATTACATTTATAAAGTACCTTACTTGATTCCCAATCTATAGCATGATTATTTTGGCTGGCGTGATAAAAAATGGCATTATTAGTATTACAACTTCTGAAGGCATATTTGTGTTCTTTAATACGGGTTTCAATATTTCTTCCAGTTTCTCCCACGTATACTAAATCACAACTTTTACAGGGAATGCTGTAGACACAGGCTTGTTCCTCTTTTGCAACGTTATTCCTAACCAATTTACTTTTCACGTACGAATATTTGAACGCCAAAGCAAACTTAAAATCTTTCGTCAACGGTTTTACTCTTTCTAAGCCGGCAATGTAATGCAAACTCACATATTGTTTTTGGTTAACTGAAGGTTCCCGAGGGGCATAAAAAGATTTTCTGGCTTTAAAATACGCCTTTCTGATAAACCACTCGGGATATTTTAAATCCTTAAAAATGTTCCAAATCTTTGAATTTTCCGGGTCCAGCAAATGTGGGCTACAAATCCTGAGTGCTCTTAGAAACATGGAAGAAATAATTGAGCTTTTAACCCCTTCATCATGATATGAAAAATAATGAATGCACGAATTACAATGAGTAGGTTTTCTATAGACCGTGAAATTGGGCTTTCCGCTTTCGTTAATGACCAAAACATCTAGAAAAGGTAATTGTTTGTCGTTCTCCCATTCATATTTAAATTTAATAGAGGGAACAAGATTATTTAATGACTGAAAGAAAGTGTCAAAGTTGTTCCAGTGGTCAGGCCAAAATGAGAAAATATCATCTACATAACGAAACCAAATTAGATTCCTGGGACATATTGTTTGCAACAATTCCGACTCATAATATTCCATGTATAATGTACTCAGTATTGGGGATAAAGGGGACCCCATTCCCATACCAAAACGTTGCAAATAAAATTCTTCACCGAAGGAGAAGGCATTATTGGTGACACAGAGTTTCATCAGTTCTAAAAATACAGATGTGGGCATGTCTAGTTCTACCTTACATGTTGGCAATTTTCTATCTAAAAAACTAAGTACATCATCAATGGGAACTTTCGTAAACAAGGACTCAACGTCAAAACTGATCATTCTTCCCCGTTTTATATCTAAGGACATAACTTTGTTAATAAAGTCACAGGAATTAGTGATGTGCGAGCCTGAAAATTTACCAACTAGTGGGGATAATTTATCTGCAAAAAATTTAGATAACCTATAACTAAAGGAACCCCTGTGTGAAATAATGGGACGGAGTAGTATATTAATCTTATGGGTTTTGGGTAGGCCGTAAATGTGGGGGAGTTTGGGGTTAATCTGTAGAAATCTTTTAGGATCAATCGCCGGGACATCTTTTTTTATAAGTTCCTGATGGTTTTGTTGAATTCGGCAGAAAGACGCTTTAGGGGGGACGATCTCACTTTGGTGTAGATGAATTCATCACTAAGTAACGCTTCCATTTTTTGTTTATAATCACACTTGTCCAAAATAACCACAGTGTTACTTTTGTCCGCTTTAGTGACAAATATTGCTTCGTTCTTCCTGAGCTTGTCTAAAGCTAACCGGAATCTTTTGGGAATAGAGTCCATTGAGTTGAAATGTTCCAGAAACTTGCTCAGAATCAAACCATTTAAACACGGAATATCCACCCTCGAATTAACTACGGAAGACACAAAATCTAAAACAATGTTTTTATTGGGTTTAAGGGCAAACGACAGCCCTAAATTAAGAACTTCCTTTTCGGATTTGGATAAGACATATGTCGATAAATTTAAAACGGAACCTTCCACCGCACACTTTGACCAAGCACTTTCATCACATAAATAGGATAGCTTTCTGTTAAGTCGTTGTTCAGTGCGTCTAGTCTCCACGTCGCATTTATAATCTGCAGTTTCAAACAGCGCCACTAGTAGTTCACACGACACATGCGATTTAAGGACCCGTAGACAATTTCTTAGTTTGAAATACGTATGGTCAATTTCTCTTTTAACACGGAATACGTTCCTTCAAAATTTCCCTGGCAAAATTTGGAAACGGTGTATGGTCCTTCCTGAAGATAAACGGTATCAAGGACTTCGGGCACACTTGCTCCACTAAACACTCTTGCAGGAACTTGAGTTGCAGCTTCTTGGTCTTCACAGCCACTAGTGTTTTTTCATATAGACGATAGGAAGATATAAGTTGGGGAAAGATAACTAAGAAGGCGAATAGATGGTGTCTGATCGTGGGATCCATAATAAATGCAAAAAACTTCACTTTTTTTCTACGTGAAGATCAAAATATGAAAATAAAAACCCACTCTAATAGACAGAGTTTATTTCCACAACAGTTTCGACGCCCACTGGCATCCTCCTCGGGTGGATACAGAAACACGAATGAACCAAAACAAGAGGGAAAAACAGTCCAGGGACCGACCATTAAGAAATTCGCACCTAGGTTAGATCCCATTCTCCCGACACCGGAAGGGCATTTTCATTAAGTACATTCGCACAAATTTTAAAACTATCTTCCTGTTCTAAACATACAGATTCTATTTTTTTTTTTTATTTTTTTTTTTTACATAATTATTACATTTATTATTAAATTTATTACATTTAATATTGCATAATTATTTATTTATTTATTACAGAAATTATAAATTTATTATTACATTGGTTATTACATTCTTGTTTATTATACAGAACTTATAAACCGAAAAACGAATGAAAAAGGCGATTAGGAAACAATCCAGAGACCATTGAGAAATTCGCACCTAGGTTAGATACCGTTCTCCCGACACCGGAAGGGCATTTTATTACAGGGTCCGCTTATAAGTACATTCCCACAAATTAAAACTATCTTCTTGTTCTATACATACAGATTCTAATATTTTGACATAATTACTGCATTTATTATTGCATTAACATTTTTTAACATTTATTATTATTATCTTTACCCTAATTATTAAATTTATAATATTACCTTTATTATTACATCTGTTGCATTTATATTTATTTCCACATTTATTACTTCCATTATCACATTTACTAAAAGCGAGTAAGGAAACAATCCAGAGACCTTTAAGAAATTCACACTTAGGTTCGAACACGTTCCCACGACTCCGTAAGGGATTTTTTGACCAAGAATCTCATTAAAGGGTCTAACTTATAAGTACCTTCGCACAAATTAAAATTATCTACTTTTTCTATACACACAGATTCTATTATTTTTATTTTGACATAATTATTACATTTATAAAGTACCTTACTTGATTCCCAATCTATAGCATGATTATTTTGGCTGGCGTGATAAAAAATGGCATTATTAATATTACAACTTCTGAAGGCATATTTGTGTTCTTTAATACGGGTTTCAATATTTCTTCCAGTTTCTCCCACGTATACTAAATCACAACTTTTACAGGGAATGCTGTAGACACAGGCTTGTTCCTCTTTTGCAACGTTATTCCTAACCAATTTACTTTTCACGGTAGACGAATATTTGAACGCCAAAGCAAACTTAAAATCTTTCGTCAACGGTTTTACTCTTTCTAAGCCGGCAATGTAAGGCAAACTCACATATTGTTTTTGGTTAACTGAAGGTTCCCGAGGGGCATAAAAAGATTTTCTGGCTTTAAAATACGCCTTTCTGATAAACCACTCGGGATATTTTAAATCCTTAAAAATGCTCCAAATCTTTGAATTTTCCGGGTCCAGCAAATGTGGACTACAAATACTGAGTGCTCTTAGAAACATGGAAGAAATAATTGAGCTTTTAACCCCTTCATCATGATATGAAAAATAATGAATGTACGAATTACAATGAGTAGGTTTTCTATAGACCGTGAAATTGGGCTTTCCGCTTTCGTTAATGACCAAAACATCTAGAAAAAGTAATTGTTTGTCGTTCTCCCATTCATATTTAAATTTAATAGAGGGAACAAGATTATTTAATGACTGAAAGAAAGTGTCAAAGTTGTTCCAGTGGTCAGGTCAAAATGAGAAAATATCATCTACATAACGAAACCAAATTAGATTCCTGGGACATATTGTTTGCAACAATTCCGACTCATAATATTCCATGTATAATGTACTCAGTATTGGGGATAAAGGGGACCTCATTCCCATACCAAAACGTTGCAAATAAAATTCTCCACCGAAGGAGAAGGCATTACTGGTGACACAGAGTTTTATCAGTTCTAAAAATACAGATGTGGGCATGTCTAGTTCTACGTTACATGTTGGCAATTTTCTATATGAAAAAACACTAGTGGTTGTGAAGACCAAGAAGCTGCAACTCAAGTTCCTGCAAGAGTGTTTAGTGGAGCAAGTGTGCCCGAAGTCCTTGATACCGTTTACCTTCAGGAAGGACCATACACCGTTTCCAAATTTTGCCAGGGAAATTTTGAAGGAACGTATTCCGTGTATTAAAAGAGAAATTGACCATACGTATTTCAAACTAAGAAATTGTCTACGCGTCCTTAAATCGCTTGTGTCGTGTGAACTACTTGTGGCGCTGTTTGAAAGTGCAGATTATAAATGCGACGTGGAGACTAGACGCACTGAACAACGACTTAACAGAAAGCTATCCTATTTATGTGATGAAAGTGCTTGGTCAAAGTGTGCGGTGGAAGGTTCCGTTTTAAATTTATCGACATATGTCTTATCCAAATCCGAAAAGGAAGTTCTTAATTTAGGGCTGTCGTTTGCCCTTAAACCAGATAAAAACATTGTTTTAGATTTTGTGTCTTCTGTAGTTAATTCGAGGGTGGATATTCCGTGTTTAAATGGTTTGATTCTGATCAAGTTTCTGGAACATTTCAACTCAATGGACTCTATTCCCAAAAGATTCCGGTTAGCTTTAGACAAGCTCAGGAAGACGAAGCAATATTTGTCACTAAAGCGGACAAAAGTAACACTGTGGTTATTTTGGACAAGTGTGATTATAAACAAAAAATGGAAGCGTTACTTAGTGATGAATTCACCTACACCAAAGTGAGATCGTCCCCCCTAAAGCGTCTTTCTGCCGAATTCAACAAAACCATCAGGAACTAATTAAAAGATGTCCCGGCGATTGATCCTAAAAGATTCCTACAGATTAACCCCAAACTCCCCCACATTTACGGCCTACCCAAAACCCATAAGATTAATATACCACTCCGTCCCATTATTTCACACAGGGGTTCCTTTAGTTACAGGTTATCTAAATTTCTTGCAGATAAATTATCCCCATTAGTTGGTAAATTTTCAGGCTCGCACATCACTAATTCCTGTGACTTTATTAACAAAGTTATGTCCTTAGATTTAAAACGGGGAAGAATGATCAGTTTTGACGTTGAGTTCTTGTTTACGAAAGTTCCCATTGATGATGTACTTAGTTTTTTAGATAGAAAATTGCTAACGTGTAACGTAGAACTAGGCATGCCCACATCTGTATTTTTAGAACTGATAAAACTCTGTCACCAATAACGCCTTCTCCTTCGGTGAAGAATTTTATTTGCAACGTTTTGGTATGGGAATGGGGTCCCCTTTATCCCCAATACTGAGTACATTATACATGGAATATTATGAGTCGGAATTGTTGCAAACAATATGTCCCAGGAATCTAATTTGGTTTCGTTATGTAGATGATATTTTCTCATTTTGGCCTGACCACTGGAACAACTTTGACACTTTCTTTCAGTCATTAAATAATCTTGTTCCCTCTATTAAATTTAAATATGAATGGGAGAACGACAAACAATTACCTTTTCTAGATGTTTTGGTCATTAACGAAAGCGGAAAGCCCAATTTCACGGTCTATAGAAAACTTATTCATTGTAATTCGTACATTCATTATTTTTTATATCATGATGAAGGGGTTAAAAGCTCAATTATTTCTTCCATGTTTCTAAGAGCACTCAAGATTTGTAGCCCACATTTGCTGGACCCGGAAAATTCAAAGATTTGGAGCATTTTTAAGGATTTAAAATATCCCGAGTGGTTTATCAGAAAGGTGTATTTTAAAGCCAGAAAATCTTTTTATGCCCCTCGGGAACCTTCAGTTAACCAAAAACAATATGTGAGTTTGCCTTACATTGCCGGCTTAGAAAGAGTAAAACCGTTGACGAAAGATTTTAAGTTTGCTTTGGCGTTCAAATATTCGTACGTGAAAAGTAAATTGGTTAGGAATAACGTTGCAAAAGAGGAACAAGCCTGTGTCTACAGCATTCCCTGTAAAAGTTGTGATTTAGTATAAGTGGGAGAAACTGGAAGAAATATTGAAACCCGTATTAAAGAACACAAATATGCCTTCAGAAGTTGTAATACTAATAATGCCATTTTTTATCACGCCAGCCAAAATAATCATGCTATAGATTGGGAATCAAGTAAGGTACTTTATAAATGTAATAATTACGTCAAAAGAAAAATAATAGAATCTGTGTGTATAGAAAAAATAGATAATTCTAATTTGTGCGAAGGTACTTATAAGTTAGACCCTTTAATGAGATTCTTGGTCAAAAAATCCCCTACGGAGTCGTGGGAACGTGTTCGAACCTAAGTGTGAATTTCTTAAAGGTCTCTGGATTGTTTCCTTACTCGCTTTTAGTAAATGTAATAATGGAAGTAATAAATGTGGAAATAAATATAAATGCAACAGATGTAATAATAAAGGTAATATTATAAATTTAATAATTAGGGTAAAGATAATAATAATAAATGTTAAAAATGTAAATGCAATAATAAATGCAGTAATTATGTCAAAATATTAGAATCTGTATGTATAGAACAAGAAGATAGTTTTAATTTGTGGGAATGTACTTATAAGCGGACCCTGTAATAAAATGCCCTTCCGGTGTCGGGAGAACGGTATCTAACCTAGGTGCGAATTTCTCAATGGTCTCTGGATTGTTTCCTAATCGCCTTTTTCATTCGTTTTTCGGTTTATAAGTTCTGTATAATAAACAAGAATGTAATAACCAATGTAATAATAAATTTATAATTTCTGTAATAAATAAATAAATAATTATGCAATATTAAATGTAATAAATTTAATAATAAATGTAATAATTATGTAAAAAAATAAAAAATAAATAAAAAATAATAGAATCTGTATGTTTAGAACAGGAAGATAGTTTTAAAATTTGTGCGAATGTACTTAATGAAAATGCCCTTCCGGTGTCGGGAGAATGGGATCTAACCTAGGTGCGAATTTCTTAATGGTCTGTCCCTGGACTGTTTTTCCCTCTTGTTTTGGTTCATTCGTGTTTCTGTATCCACCCGAGGAGGATGCCAGTGGGCGTCGAAACTGTTGTGGAAATAAACTCTGTCTATTAGAGTGGGTTTTTATTTTCATATTTTGACCTTCACGTAGAAAAAAGTGAAGTTTTTTGCATTTATCTGTTCAGTAATTTGTTTATCGGATTGGGTGGATTCCATTTTGAGAAGATGTACTTGCTTGTATTGGATCTTATCTTCATATATCAGGAATTGAATCTGTTTTGGTTGGAAGCGAATGTTTCGGTCCAGACACAGTAAAATCCGTTATGAATGGCAATCATTATGTGAGAGCCAAGCAAGGATTATCTTTCGTGCACGAAGCAATAGCAAGCATTATGTTCGATGGGTTTTTTAGTGGCGATGAACACCGTAACTTATATCAAGATGCTGCAACTAAAATTTCAATTATGGTTGCAGAACAAGAGCAATGGGACGACTTTAAGTCTTCGATATATACTCTGTCTCAATCCTTTCAACAATATATAAAGCAGAGGTCTGATAGTAATGAAAACTTTCATTACTGGTATCATTTTACCAATAGATTGTATCCAATCATCAGAGATTTAACCTATTCAATGCGGGCAGGTGATTGGTCACTATTTCTTTCTTCCATACAGAGATCAATCCCACTTTTCTTCGCCTACAATAGAACCAACTACGCCAGATGGGCACCAATCTTCTTTGAGGATTGTCTAAACCTTGAGGTACATTTTCGTGATCTCCACAAATCATTCCTTAGCGGTGGTTTTGTAGTGAGGAGAACGACACGACAATGTAGTGGAGTTCCAATGGACCAGACACTTGAGCAACATTATAATAAGCCTGCAAAAGTGTTCGGAGGATTAATTGGCTTTACTCGGAGAAAGGAAGCAGGACTTATATTCTTCACAAATGAGAGGTTCCGGCCAGTTTGAAAATCGTGAGGAGTATGATATTCATCATGAATACTCCAAGAGCCATTGCCTTATCGAGCTCCAGTAATGTCCAAGCTATTTAGCAGTACATTTACAAAGTTGGAAACACATTTAGCAAAACATGAGATGGCAAACCATTCAGAAACATTGTTACCGGTGAAGAGGATAAAGAGTCTTATACATATCATATTACTTGCCTGGATAGAGGAGATGTTGCTTACAAGAATTTCAAAACCGAACGGCTTGAGAAAAAAAAGAAACTTTGTTTGCAGCAATTAAGAGGCAAAAACCCGCAACAGCGAGGAACACTTCCAGAAAACGAAAGGAATATAACATAAAAAAAGAAACCATTGCAGCACTGAACTACATTGCATTTGCTCAGCTCAGGGAATTTCCATTGAATCAATTACTTTTCCATGAAATTACACCTCTTCCATTTTTTCTTGTAGACAGTGATGGTTTTTTGAAAAAATCTAAGAAATCGGAATTGGGATCGGAACTTGAAAAGAAACTGGGTGAATTTGCACAATCACTTTTAAATATGTTTTTGAGTATGGGATCCAAGTCAACCACAATTCATATCTTATTTGAAAATTACAAGGCTTCAAGCATCAAGACTGGAGAACGGATGAGACGATCAATTGCGCATTCGAAAATACAAATTTCCATAACATCACCTGAGCAGAGGCTTCCAAGTGACTGCAACAAGTATTGGAGTTCCACAGATAACAAAGCAAACTTCCAAAAAAAATTTGTCGGCTTTTTCATGGAAAACTACCATGGAGATAAAGTAATTGTACTGGGAGGTGGTACTCTTGAAAAACCAGAAGTTTGTGTCAAATTCCAAAATGGGAAGGTCTGCGAAATTCCTGAGCTTTGTTCTTCACAAGAAGAAGCAGATGACAAAGTGATGTTACATGTAAACCATGTGGTGGATAAAGCAATGCATGGTGGTGGAGCGACAGTTTCAGTAGCTACCAGTGGTACTGATATCTTTGTGTGCCTCATCTACCATTTAACAAAATGGATTGAGCATGGCCTGAAGGAATTATGGTTTGTTAAAGGCTCTGGAACAAGTCGCAAAATCATTCCTCTGCATGGTTTGCATCAAAAGCTTGAAAACGATTTGATCCAAGTTTTACCTGCTTTGCATGCTTGAACTGGCTGTGACAGTGTCAGTAAAGTAGGCACAAAATCTAGTGCACTGAAGCAGTCAAACTACTTTGATGAAATTAAGGACTTTGGCAAGGAACCACTTACAGAGGAAATAATCGAAGGTGCCGAAAACTTTCTGGTTCATTGCATCAAACCCAAGTCAAAATCCATATCATTTGATCAACTAGGATCTGAGCAATACTACAAAACTGGGGACAAAATCGATTTTACTCAGCTTCCTTGCTCTTCAAAAAGTATTAGACTGCATATTAAACGGGCATCTCCTCAGTGCAAACTTTGGCTTGACTCTCCATATGGCTCCATATCTGAAAATTTAAATCCACTTGACTATGGTTACGTAAAGTCTGATGAGGGACTTTTGGAACCTCAACTAACCGATTACCCAGATAAACCTCAGGATTTGATTGAACCTTGCAGCTGCAAAACCTGTACCAAGAGGTCAAAATGCCCTTCCACTGCGTCATCCATACCATGCTGCTCATTCTGCAAGTGCAATCAAAGAACATGCCAAAATCCTAACGCCTGAATTTCAGCAGGTAACTGAATAAAATTACAGATGAACAAATCTGTACATTGTACTTCTGTTTCATTTTCATGGTGTCGGAAGATGATACCACAAAAGCCATAGTGCTTCTATTTGTAAATAATGTTTCAATAAAAGTTTCAAATAAACAAAAAAAAGAACAGAAAAAAAAATGGGGCCTCATCATTAAATGAGGTCGTTCCCACTAAGTTAGCTATAACTTAGCCCATTGCCGTGGTGCTGCACTGGGAAGATGCACCTGAGTGACGGTAACACTCTTTCTCAATCACATAAGCGGCCTTGACAGTTTTTGTCATTTTTGCCAAACTCTTTGCTACTTTTGCAAGATTTTCACTCAACTTCATCATCAGAAATAATACATGATCTTATCTCACAGTCTTTTACAACATGCAAACCTAAGAGTTTTATAAAATTAGCACTATTTTTCATATTTTGTCTATTTTTTCAAATATTCTACAACCATTTTTAATCATTGTAACCCAAAATTTAGACATCTGTACATGTTTTTGTGTTAGGAAATTTTAGTAGAGCTATTAATATCTAATTTCTTGACTATTTAGTTTGATAAGATTGGTTAGAGCTAGTTTATGCAACAAAATAGCCAAAAATTTCATTTTTGCGATTTTTTGACAATATTTACTTAATTTTTTACTATTTTTGCTGTTATTTTTTGACATTTTTGTCAGTTTTCTTGGTTCAGGCAGCAGTATGTTACAAACACAGATTCTCAAACAAACAATTGCCCTTAAAAAAAATTTCAACTCAAGAATATGACAAAAATACGAAAAACTTATACAATTTTGCCATTTTTGCCAATTTTTTGCCATTTTTACCACTTTCGCACCAATTTCGTGCGGTGGCATAGAAAAATTCGGATTCTACGCCCCAAAATTAGTCTAGATCAGTCGTCAAAACCTCTGCACCCAGAAATTTATACGAACTCTAGGCCAGATCCTGTACTATTAGCTTGAGGAAGTTGCGCAGGACGTAGCTCGTTTATTAGGATATCTGGAAAAGACGTATTATATTACATGCTGGCCAGTTGACATATGGTATCTACATGCAAAAGAAATTGACCAATATCATATCATTTCATTCCAATTCTGCACAGCGACTTACCCCAAATGAAATTAAATTTTTGAGCACAGAAATCACTACGGACGTATTTCTCAATTACTACAAAACTGCGTAACTCTAGGTTGATAGGATTATCTCCATTAGTTACAAAGTTAGCATTTTACCTAAATGACTGAAGCATTCTATCTTTAAGCTCTTTGAGCGACCCCTAGTCTAATTTCGATTTTGATGAAAATGGTACCAAAAGACTTCACTTGGACCAAACAATGGGAAAATACACAGTATGCTATATTTTTCAAACATTTCTTAATTTTGAACACCCCTAATGTACAAAGTCCTGATCTAAATCCAAATCAGCATTTGGAAAAAAATACTATAACCTCATGTCTCAAAAGTGAAAGCAACAATCCCGCAGGACCTCTGGCATATTGTCCATTCGAAATGGCATGCAGACAATTTCTACAGAAAGGCCACGTGGCTGTGGTTCATTCGATACGCACCTTCGAGATGGGAAGTTATTGTATTTTCTTGATGACATTAAACTAAATAATGAATACTGGGCTGTCTTTCTAAATTACTAATAATTTGTTGTACAGTAGAACGTCGATTATCCGGGCGCTGATTTTCTTTCCGGAATGTCAATTAACTGGAATGATACAGTACGTACTATAGGCTGAATTAAGGTTCAACTGCACGCTGGGCAGAGATCAAGCCACCTTCAAGCTCCGCCCACCTGCCGTTTACGCCCTCTGCTGTACTCTTTCTCTGAGGTTTTGTTAGTCTGGGCTGAAATTCGCGGAGTGCTGATTCTTTTAGCCTATCCTGTACTGTGTTGTGAATTTAAGCGTTAACATAAACGTAATGGCCCCTAAACTTAAGCATGTTCTGTTGTTCATTAAATAAAAAGTTGAGATAATTGAAAAATTAAGAAAAGTGGAATCATTCACGAAAACATTGAATGAGTACAACATCGGTCGGTCAACTATTTACGACTTGAAGAGAAACAGTGCATCTATCACAAGTGTTATATCAACCATGGATAGTGATGGTGGCAGTGACACAAGGAAATCAATGAAGAAGGCAGAAAATTTCAACTAGATTACTAGAAGATGCAGCTCACACCTGGTTTCTCCAAAAAAGAAGTGTAGGTGAGCCAATACCATGGCCTCTTCTATATGAAAAGGCTTTGGAGCTAAACAAGAAACTTAATGGGAATCCAGATTTCAAAGTAAGTACAGGGTGGCTAAAAATTTCAAGTGGGGTCACGGAATAAGGGAGTTGGAAATCCAGAGCGAAAAAATGTATGCAGGTCAACCAACAGCTGACTCATTCAAAAATAAGTTTCTTTTCATAATTGAAAGCGGAAAACATGAGAGAGAGAATCTGTACAACGCAGACGAGACAGAACTAAACTGGAAATCTTTACTCAGAAAAACTTTGGCTTCATGACAGGAATCAGAAGCTCCAGGACACAAAGTTAGCAAAGATCGTATCACAGTTATGACGTCTGCCAATGCAAGTGGATCTCATAGACTGCCTATGCTAATCATAGATAAGTTCAAAAATCCAAGATGTTTCAAAGGGATTGTGAATCTTCCGGTTACATACAAAAATAAAAAAAATGCTTGGATGAACAATGGCGTATTCCAATTGCATATTCAAAAACATGTTCACACCAGAGGTGAAAAGGTTTCAACAATAAAACGGAGAAAGTGGAAAAGTGCTTTTAATATTGGACATTGCACCATCCCATCCCTGTGAAGCAGTTCTCAACAAAGAAAATTTCCAGGTCGTTTTCCTGCCACCAAACATAACATTCCTCCTTCAGCCGATGGATCAGGGAGTAATTGAGACGTTTAAGCGTTTGTATAGAAAGGAGCTTCTACGTTGACTGTTTCTTGCTAACAGTAATGATGAGGCAATTGTCAGATTTCAGAAAAACATGAACTTAAAGTTGGCATCATACATGATAGGAAATGCCTGGTCAGCGGTTTCAACTCAACTGCCATGCTTTTGCGGGCCTGGAACAAGTTGTGACCGTCGAGTGAAAAGGAGGTTAGTGATGTTGAAGCGGAATTAGGAATATTATCCAGAATGCTTAGCATTCTTTTATAAAAGTATAAACGAAGATTGCACGATTGCAACGGAGAACCATATTGAAAGACAAGTTTAAACAGATGTGAATAATAAGAAACAGCTTAAAACGACCGCCAGACTTATTCCGTTGCGCATCGCAGGGCTCCAACCAAAATAGTTCCCGGGGTACCTGGCTCCCATAACAAGGCGACACATTTATATATATATATATATATATATATATATATATATATATACAGAGAGAGAGAGAGAGAGAGAGAGAGAGAGAGAGAGTTGCATGCAAAAGTTTATGCACCTCTACTAAATTTTTTAAAGTGTTTGAACTGTGATGAATCCAAAGAAGTATAAAGACTCACACATGGTATGTATAAATATATTGCTGTATTATATACATTTATAAAAAATAAATAAATAAATAGGTTGCAAAGGGAAATCAATAACTGATAAAAATGGAGAATGATGTTTATTTCTCAGGATTGCAACACAAAAAAATTAGACATCCTTCAAATCAGTAATTCATAGACCCTCCATTATGCACGAATACATCATAGGGTTATGCACTCATCAACAGAATTTATTCGTATATACATCCGTGCAAAGTTCAGACTTAGAGGTACAGTGTGTACTGCAGGGGTCAACAATGTTTTTCTATTGGGTGCCACTTATCAATATTCAAACTTTAAGACCCTCCACGCATGACACCCTTGTTTTTTCAAATATAGGGTAAAATACAATTTTATAATGTGCATAGTATGATTACTTTATAGTTTATCTTTGTAATAATACATAAATACGGTATATAAACACTGTAATAAAGTAGTAGTCGTAAATTATACACTGATGCAGTTTTTAACTTTTAATCATTATCAGAAACATTTTAAACATCAATACTTATAAAAATTGCATAAAAAATCATAAGAAAATGTCTTTACAAAGGCCAAAAGGCCATTGTTACAGTGTGAGCAGTAAGTTGTGAAATTCACTTCATCCGTTGCTTTTAGGAAAAGTGATTTTTTTTTTATCAAAGTCAGCTTAAATGTGATGCGGGATAAATACAATGGAGATGATTTTTTCCTTCTGTTTTTTTAATAAATACACTTTTTGTATTATTTCTTTCTGTGAATGAGGGTGCACACAAAATCTCTTCGCGTGCTACCCTGTAGCACGCATGCCTTAGGTTGCCGACCCCTGATTTACTACATGGAATTTAATAGAGATACCTTTGGCATTTCAGGCATGAAAACATCGATTTTCTTATCCAATGTCACAGCAACTATGAGTTCTTCAAAAGAGCTTTCTGAGGACCTGAAACAAGACTATCGACGTACACAAATCTTGAGAAGGCTATAATATCCAAGCGTCTCGACCTACCTCTCACTTCGATCCTGAGCGTCATAAAGAAATGAAAGCACTTTGGTATTGTTGCGTGCATCCTTGCTTTGTTTAGGAACGCCACCATCTTCCCACGGCTTCGAAATAAAAGATTGCTTAAGGTGTCGCCGAGAATCTCTAACCTACTGCCAAGGACCTTCAGTCGTCGCTTGAAGCAGCATGTACCTCAGTGCACATCTCAACGGTTCAGAGAACTCTCCATATTAGAATTGTTTACACAGGAGGGCAGCAAGGAAGAATCTATTTCTGCGTCCTCATCACGTCCTCAGCACGTCTCAAGCATTCAAAGAAATACCTATACAATTCTGAAGAGTCCTGTAAGAAGATTCTGTGGTCTGATGAGACAAAAATCGAACTTTTCGGCCACAATCAAAAGAGGTTTGTTTGGAGGAAGAAGAACAAGGCATTTAATGAAAAGAAAACCATCCCAACAGTGAAGAACAATAGCAGCTCGATCATGCGCTGTGTTTGTGTATCACCTGCAGGTCCGGGCAGTTTGGTTCGAATTGATGGAGCGATGAAATTAGCAAAGTTTCAGTAGACTTTGGATGAAAACCTTCTGTCATCGGTGAGAAATTTGAAGACGGGACGTGGTTGGATAGTCCAACAGGATAGTGATTCGAAGTATATATCCAAACGGGTTCTAGGACAATTTTCCGCAGGACAAATTTCCGCCGGTTTTATTTCCAAGTGACAATTTTGCTCCGGTTATATTCCCACCGGCCAAATTTCCGCCACACATATTTATATATTTCCACAAGGGCATTTTTCCACATACATATTTCTGCGGACATTTTTCCGCGTTTTCTATATACTTTGTAAAATCAATAAGATTGTTTTCAATCATTTATTTCTTTAATATATGTACTTAAAATAGACTACTTAAAATACAACTACTAAAACACTTAAATATAGACTAAAATCACTTCATTGCAGTATAGTTAAAATATATTTATCACTCTGATATAGTATTCAAAATATATGCAACCTATAAACTATAAAACTATAAACTTAACCTAACAAAACCTAACCTAATCTAACGTAACAACGATATTACCGACTGAACCTGATGCGGGACAAATTTCAGCTACACAGTTAATTTTTTACGGAGACACAATGTCTGGCGGAAATTTGTCCGGTGGATAAATGTCAATTGGCAAAATGTCAGACGGTATAGTTTCCAGCGAAATTATTTCCGACGGTAGATTGTCCGAGCACGAGCCAAAGGTAAAGTAAAATGGTTGGAACAGAAGAAAATTAAAGTTTTGGAATGGCATTCAAGTCTTCAGATTTCATTATCATCGAGCATTCATTTGAAGCGATGGCCCAAGCAAGAAATCCGAAGAATTCTACCGAGTTGGAAGCAGTTTGTGAAGAAAAATGGTCACGGCTACCAAAGGAGCGAACCCAGAAGATGGTGCATGTATATAAAAGGAATTTGCTTGAAGTAATCGCAGCAAAAGAAGGTTCTACGAGTTACTGATTTGAAGGGTATCTAAAGTTTTGTGCTGCAGTATTGATATGTAACCTGCATTATTACCATCTTTTATACATTGTCACTATCTTTACTCTTTATTTTTTATAAATATGCGGCAATAGTTTTTTACTTATGTTTTAACATTTATACTTCTCTGGATACATCAAAGTTAACAAATTTCAAAAATTTAGTAGTAGTGCCCAAACTTTTGCATGCAATTAATATATATATATATAAAATTATTTCACGAAAGTAACACGTGAATAATATTTATGATAAAAATGACCACGAAGTAAAAAGGAAACACAGAACACTCAGTGTTCCTGAGGATATCATTAGACGAAAGCGCTTGAGCACCATTGTTTCCTTTTTCCTTCGTGGTTATTTTCATCATATATATATATATATATATATATATATATATATATATATAGAGAGAGAGAGAGAGAGAGAGAGAGAGAGAGAGAGAGAGAGAGAGAGAGAGAGAGTGGTGTTCAAAAGTCTGCGTCCACCTTATAATCACGCAATTTATTGTAAATTGTACAAATATATATGATAATTACAATAAAATTTGATTTTTTATTGTTACATTATTTGCTTCTAAATGTAATTATTATAAATTAGTAAAGAAATTAACAATTTAATGGCATAATCTTATTAATAATCGATATGACCTCCTTTTGCTTTAATGACAGCTTCCACTCTGTGAGGCACAGATTCGACAAGTTTCTGGATAAAATCTTGTGCTATGGCGTTCCAACATTCTTCTACATTCTCCCAAAGATGTTCTTTTGGATTGAGATCAGGACTTTGTGGAGGAAACTTCATAATTTGTAGAACACATTCATCTTTCTTCTTGTTGAGATAGTTCATGCAAAGGTTAGATGTCAGCAACTCTGCCATGGAGACCAGCTTTTATGAATCTTCGTTTTATAGTACTTGTACTTATTGGAGAATCCCGTAATCCCGTTGTTTATTCAACTATGCCTGAATCTGTGTAGCTGTGGCTTTTCTGTCACGCAATGATGTAACCTTGCTGTAATGATCCTCAGAATCAGTAGTCACTTTAGGTCTACCAGATCTTGTCTTTGAAGAGCACGATCCAGATTCTTTATATCCGCTTATAGTTCTTTGGACCCGCCCCTTTTGAAACGTTAATTTTTGTCGAGATCTGGCGTTGGGACATTCCCTCTCTTGAAAGGGCAATTATTTGTCCTTTCTGGAATAAACTTAGTTCCTTAGACATTTCAATTACGGCCTCTAAAGAGAGAGATAGAGAAAATGATTAATTATTTTTTAATCCAGTTGCTATAATGTCATTGACTAATTGGCTTTATCAGTTATAACAGGCCAGTTGTTAAAATTACTGTATGAATACACTAGTTTGAGGATTAATAACATTTGGCTGTGGTCTGTCACCAATAACTGGGAGTACCTAAATGAACGATTTCCAAGTCGGTGGATCGGACTTCTTTGCATGGGGCTTTATCAAATCAAACGTCTATCAAACGAGGGTTACAGATCTGCAAGATTTACGTGCTCGTATCGTAACAGCAGTTACAAAAATAACCCCTGTCATGCTCCAAAATGTGTTCCACAATGCTGCTGATAGATTCGAACTCTGTAGAGATACTGATGGTGCTCATGTAGAATCATATGCTTAAGTATTCATTAAATGTATGCCTTCTATTATATTGTTATTGAATTTTACCCTTTTTGTTACGTTTTCACTGAAATAAGGACTTTATAAACACCCTGTACACACACACACACATATATATATATATATATATATATATATATATATAATGACGTTCAAAAGTCTACGTCCACTTCAGTTTTAGACAATTTCTAGAAAAATACAACTCTGAGAAAGTATGTCCGCTATATTAAAGTATTTTCTTTTACAAGAAATGGTATTTCATATATTCTACTACATGTGTAAGTAATGTAGCTTTTATTTCATAAGAAAGGACACATTAATGAAACTGGTCCTTTTTGGTCCTGTGACGTTTTTTTTCTTTGCAATATATGATAATACACTAATACAGTAACACCGATTTTAACCCGAACAATGTTTGTGTAATGACAAGGTGCCCCATCTTGTTGAAAGACGACGGTGTTTAAAATGCCATCTGAATGAAGCTGGGACATTTACGTGCTCGTATCGTAACAGCAGTTACAAAAATAACCCCTGTCATGCTCCAAAATGTGTTCCGCAATGCTGCTGACAGATTCGAACTCTGTAGAAATATTGATGGTGCTCATGTAGAATCATATGCTTAAGTATTCATTACATGTATGCCTTCTATTATACTATTATTGAATCTTACCCTTTTTGCTACGTTTTCCCTGAAATAGATAGGGACTTTATAAACACCCTGTATACAGTATACAGGGTGTCCCATAAGTCCGGCATCATAGGAAAAATAAAAAAAGGCAAAACAAAAGCTTTTATTTACAGAACGTGCTCAATATGTCCACCATTGTTTTCAATACACAAATTCAGACGTGATACCCAGTCAGCAAGCACACGGTGAATGATGTCAGGAGTAATGGTGTTACATGCCCCAATAATGCGCTGCCGAAAATGTTCAACACTCCTAATTTTCTCTGCGTATACCAGCGCTTTCAAGTGGCCCCAGAGATAAAAATCTAGTGGCGTGAGATCCGGGCTTCTAGCTGGCCATTCCACAGGTCCTCGACTTCCTATCCAATGACCATGAAATTGTTGGTACAGGTATTCCCTTACTTGGGTGCTGTAATGTGCAGGAGCGCCGTCTTGCTGGAACCATGTTGGGAAATTTCCTTCTTCGTTCAAGACACTGGGAAATGCTTCTTCCTTGAGCATACGTAGGTAGGTGCCTCCAGTGACATGTTCATCGAAAAAGAGGGGGCCTATGATGCGATCCTTCCAAATGCCACACCATACCATCACCCGAGATGCACCTTGTTCCTTTGAAGAGGTATACCAGTGAGGGTTGTTTTGAGACCAGTAGCGGGTGTTCTGTCGATTTAACTCACCATTTCCATAAAAAACATCCTCGTCACTGAACAGAATGGTGGACGGGAAATTGGCATCCCGAGCATAAATTATGGTTTGTAGAAATAGAAAAATATGAATTTCTCCTATGATGCCGGACTTATGGGACACCCTGTATATGAAAATTTTCAATGATGGAACTTTCTGTTAAGAAAAAAAAGGAAATTATTGTCTCTTTTCGAAGATGAGATTTGGGTCTCAAGTAATAAATCACTTGAGAGAGAGAGAGATATGCAATTTGTCAAGAGATGTTGACATAAATAAGGCTTCTTTTCCTTCAACCAAAACCACAAAAAGATTCACTTTTTCAGCATTTGTGAAAATAAAACATTTTAAGAAAACTCCAAAAATCTTCTTTCAAAATCGAGAAAATCAACCATCAATTTAAAATATTTAACAAAGGAGTTTGTGCTCTTAAAAAATTTCGTGATTAAGATCTAATTGAAAATCATTCTCCCACGTAGTAGTATAATGATATTTCAGGAGAGGGGATAATGAGGGGGTGGGGAGGGGAAGGGGGATAAGGGGAGAGGGGGAGAAAGAGGTGTTAGAGTGGAGTGCCAGTAGAGCAATATTTTAATCCTTGATAAGCTCTCTTAGTCCCTGATAAGATCTTAATCCGTTAATGACTTTTAATTAAAAAATATAAGAAAAAATAAGTAAAAATTATAATAATAGTGTGACGTCACACTATGAACTTTAGTGGTCACCATTTCAAACGATAAAAAGTAAAGAAAATTTCAAGTGCATAAGGTTTAGAGGCCACCTGATGTGATGCAACACGCTGACACATGCATATACACATAGAATCAATAGAACAACGACACGCACAAACACACCACCAATGTTTGAGAAAGAGTGACGAAGATATGCGTCGTTTTTCTTTTAGGCAATTGTGGGCAGAGGCTATTACTTGTTATCCAAACTAAACCTACGAACAATTGAAAAACTATTTATATGGGGTGAATTTCACAATTAAACACGTGAAATGAATGAGTGATGCAAACCCACAAGGAAAAAGAAAAATGATTCCAAGTCCTTTCGTGTATTCAGAAGTCATTCCCTGACGAGATGTACTTCTGAATACACGAAAGAACTTGGAATAATTTTTTTTACTTATGGGTTTGGATCAATTATTTATGTGTGTAATTCCTCTCTCCAAACATTATATATATATATATATATATATATATATATATATATATATATATATACTTCTTAATAAGATGTAGGGAAGAAGTTTTATTTATTTACGAGAGTAAGTCAAAAAGTATCCGCAATTTGTCTGGGTTTTTTTCCAGAATTGTTTACACTGCTGACCGTTGGCGACGCTGCAGTCACTGAGCGTACAGATCGCTGCTTCGTGGGATATAGACCTTGACATTCAGTTGTCCAGTTGTAATCGCGCTTTAAACATGGTCGCATCACTTTCAACTTGCACCAAAGAAGAGCATCGTGTTATCGTTCGTTTTTTTGTAGGCTGAGGGAGTAAAAGGGGCTGAAATTCACAGAAGATTATCTCTACAGTATGGTGATAAAGTTTTGCCACAGCGGAGCGTGTACAAATGGATCGAAATGATTAAAAATGGCCGAACAAGTATCGCCGACGCAGAACGTTGAGGGCGGCCGTCCAGATTTCTCTCCCGAAAACCTTGGCGCGGTGAGTGACGAACAGGGGGAACGCTTCCACGAAGACATCCAGTCAATGGAAAATCGCTACCAAGGTTTCTGGAACGAAAGTATGCTGGCAGACTACTGCTGGATGTTGTACCGCGACGATCCGGACAAGGTTTACAAAAGAAAACCGTACTCGCAACGTTTTTAGGTTGGTGTACATTTCTTTTTATGAATAAAGTTGTACTTTTACGATAAATTGTGCTGAAATTAACACCAGTCATATTCCGATAACTAGATGTGCAAGAGGAAACCAAACACAGATTTAGAATCAGCATAAAAAGCATTAATATGATTTTTAAAACAAAATAGATTCTATTTCGGGATAACTATTTCATTTCTCGTCTTTCGCCCAATTATTTTGTTTCAATAAAAATTTATCTTTAAAACACCAATATATCTTTAAATCTTATTACAAAAAAATATTAATATAACTTTATAATAAAAATAGATTCTGTTTCGGGGTAACTTAATCATTTTTTGCTCTTTTACGCAACTATTTTGTTTCAATACAAATCTATCTTTGAGACACAATTATATCCTTAAACTATAACATAAAAACGTTAATATAATTTTTAAAACAAAATAGATTCTATCTGTGGAATGAATAAGTTCATATTTGGTAAAGACACGCCCAGAATACGCGGCTCGTCCAATTACAACCCAGTGGGTGGAACATGAGAACGAATCCAGGATCTCTGGTTAGCGGAAAGTCTCGCTCTCACACAGGAAACTCGTGAATCGAATGTTGGGGGTGGGGCCAATCGGCGTCGCGTATATAAAAAGGAACATTTTCAGCTGGATCCACAACAGTGATTTTATCAACGCCAAACCACACATTCCCTCATCGTGGATACTTCCAGTGAAACACATCAGCTTTACTGTTCCCCACAATTGTTTGAAGACCGGGACCTCTCTGCAAGGGCTACGCTCCATCTTTTCGCAGCAGCCGACCAGAACGCCCTACTTTCAACGCAATCAATTGCAGAAATTTGTGACGGCGAGAAAGAACCAGCGGAAACACCCTCATTTGAAATGTGAGTAATTACGTAATAATTTAGTTTGTGATTCATTCTTGGGCTATATATACAGGGTGTTTCAGGAGGAAAGGTCAATACTTCGGGAGGTGATAGTATCGGTCATTGTGAGAAAAAAAGTTTATATGAACATGTGTCTAATTCTGAATGGTTACAGAGATAGAGCTGTTTGAATCTGATGTGCGCGCAGCTCTTCCTCCCCCCGCGGTGGTCCCATTCAATGGCCACCAAGGTCTCCAGACCTCTCTCCGTTAGATTATTGTTTGTGGGTGTGGATGAAAAGTCAAGTTTACAAAAGAAAGGTGGTTGCACGAGACGAATTGCTCGCGCGCATTTTGGATGCTGCTGCTCGCATAAAGGAACGTCAAGATCAACTCAGACGAACAACACGCGATCTTTGCACACGAGTTGCAAAGTGCATTGAGGTTGACGGTGGAATTTTCGAAAACGTATTGTAAACTGTAACAAATTTGTCATTTCTGTATCTGATACCATTCAAAATGCCAATGTTTAAACATTAAATGTTAGAAACAGTAATTGGTTTCTCTTTCTTGATTACCATTAACAATGCTTTTGTATTTGTAGATTCAAATAGCTCTATCTCCGTAACCATTCAGAATTAGACACATGTTCATATGAACTTTTTTTCTCACAATGACCGATACTATCACCTCCCAAAGTATTGAACTTTTCTCCTGAAACACCCTATATATATATATATATATATATATATATATATATATATATATATATATATATATATATATCGTATCATTCAGTGCTTAACTTGCAGGTGTTAGTTAATTTATAAAAAGCCCTAATAAACGAAGTGAAAGGATATCTGCCGAGGGGTTCGAGACTGCGACGGGGCTTAGTAGCCCAGCTAATTTTCTTCCTGAGAATGTCATTTAGACAGTGAATTTTATTATGCGATGAAGATACCCTTTGAAACTGAAATTTTATTACGCGCTTGGTTCTCTGTACGTGTTAATTAAAAATTTATAGTAAGTTTTACACGGTGGTTTTTAGAATTACTAAAACTTTAAAGGTAGGAAATTGCTGCGGTCCCGGGTTCGCGACCCTGTGCTGACAGATGATGCGTAGCATATCCAGCTAATTTTCCTTTTGAGCTCAATTAGGCTAGTTGCTTTGTGTTTATTATTTGATCCGGGTATCCTATCCTGCATTTTCTCTCAGTGCAACTCCTTGTAACTCTTCTTCTCTCTCTCTCTCTCTCTCTCTCTCTCTCTCTCTCTCTCTCTCTCTCTCTCTATATATATATATATATATATATATATATATGTTAACAACCCGGTTAGGCCAGCTGCTTGTTGTTTATTATTTGATCAGGGAGCCCTAATCGAGTGCGGACAAATGGCAACCTTTTTTTTACATACATGCACACCATTCCATCATTCAGGTCAGTGTCACACAAATCGAATAATTTTTAAAAATTTATAAATCCCTTTCCACGTGACATGTGCAAGAGAAATGAAAAGCAGTACATGCCGCAAGTATTACTAAAATGTCCTTGTAATCGGTGGGGATTCCAGATCAGTCTTTTCAGATGTGATCAGTCTTTACTTGTGAACAGACGTGTTTTATCGAGTGTCCAGTGTTACCATTTGAATAAGTGGTTGTTCGTTGAAGTGTTTAAAAAAAATAGTGTTTGGTGCATTCTTAACTAAATTACTTCGTGTTACTAATCATTCATTAACGAATATATTTCATTTATTGACTTTATTCATTACTATATTATTTGATTAAACCAAGGCCAGTGCACGTGGCTTGCCTTGTTTGTTTCCCGAATCTATTACTAACCAAGGTTTCATAAGGTTGAAATTTCCTTGGTTTGCCTTTTTTGTTTTCCAATCTATCAGAAAACGTGCTTTCATAAGGTTCATTTTCCTTTCTTTCAGGGGATCAAGTAGAGCGTGGTCACCCACCTTGGGAAAAAGGAAAAACGGAAAGAAAACAGTCGGTCGAATAGCGGACAGATAAGTTTTAGTAATACTTTTTCATTTACAGAGCTTTCGTCGGTAGCTTAATTATATATTCATTTAGTATAAATTTGTGTTACAAGAACCTGTTTCTGCGTTTCAGGAACATTTTTGCGGGTTTGCGCAGGTGACGGCGCAATAAGCACGCGGTAGACCTAAGTTGTAATTTATTAATTTCCAAACGCTCGTTTTTGTTTTTTGGTTTTTAACTAATTAAGAGCATGGCACCCCGTCAAGTACTTGCAGTCGCTGTGAAGGGAAATTTGGCGCTTACGCGTTTACAATGGTTAATAATAATGAACAGTTAGTTTGCAGGTGGTGCTCAAACATGGAAGTCCTGAGGAACGAGTTAGAACGTGAGAGGGTGGCCAGAGGGAGGCTTCAAGAAAGCGTGATGCTCCTGACAGCAAAATTAGAATCCCTTGAGACTCCAGTTACGACCCCTCCTGCCTCAGTTTCTACTAATAATATAAATAGTACTAATAGCTCTCTCTCTTCCCCTAGTTCCCAACCCTTCGTTCGAGTGCGTAATGGAGCCCCATTGAGGAAACCTAAGACTTGTCTACCAGTAATAACAAACAATAAGTTTTCTGTTTTAGGTTTCGAAGATGCTGATGAATGATGAACCCGAAATACGATTCGTTGGCGATTCCATTGTTCGAGGGCAGCTCGAGGAATTCTGTGGGAGAAACCCTCGTCGTAGGCGCCGTTACTGCTACCCTGGTGCAAGGGTGGAGGATATAACTAATAGTGTTGACCATTTTACAGACGGTACCTCTGAGGACACAACGTATGTTATTCATGTCGGTACTAATAACGTTTTAAATTCTAGATCGGAAGAACTGCTGGCTAGGTACAGGGACTTACTAGAGCGACTAAAGGAAAAAACTAATAAGATTTTTTAACAGGTATACTTCCTCGAATTATCCAACGTAGCGATTTCTACAGCAAGGCGACCTATATCAACAATAACCTAAAGTTCTTTGCCAACAGGAAGGAGTGCATTTTGCGAATTTTTGGAACAGTTTCTACGGCAGGAGGGACTTGTTCCTCGGAGAACTTCATCTTAATGACGTTGGAGCTGCGCGCTTAGGAAGACTTTCATAATACTGTCTCTTCTTTTCAGGCTGCCGTAACTCGAACGGTCCCAGCGTAATTTCCACAAATTTCCCCTGCGCTCGCGAAGGTGTCGCAATTACAAACAATTTGAAGGTTCTATCCTTAAATGCTCGTAGCTACGAAATAAAATAAACGAATTTTTTTCTTTAATTGCTTGTAAGACTATGATTTAATTGCGATAAATGAATCGTGGCTTAGCACTGAAACACGTGACTTTGTAGGGGAGTATCAAATTAGAGGTTATAGACTTTTTGTTAAAAACAGAATAGGTAGGCGAGGACCGGTGTTATGTTGTATATCAAAGATAATATTGCGAACGTTATAGAAGTAAAGCACACAATTCCAGAACCGATAGATTCGACTGTAGCAGAATTTAATTGAACGATTTCAAACTTGTTGTTGCGGTTATATATAGGCCCCCTAATCAAACAGCTGATACGGACGAAACGTTATATCGTGAACTAAAGAGAATAATAGGTAGTGAGCAGGTTTCAGTTATGGGTGACTTTAATTGAGCCAACGTGAATTACGATACAATGCAGGGAGACGCGGAAGGTAGTCGTTTAGTTAATTTTCTCGAGGATAGCTTTCTTATTCAAAAGGTTGGAGAACTTACAAGGTTGGACAGTATTTTAGATTTAATAATAACTACGGATGATAAGCAAATCACTGATCTTCAAGTAATAGAACCGTTAAGCAATAGCGATCACAATATGGTAGAGTTTGTCCTCTCAGTAAGTCACTCGAAACCAGCTAACTCGACTAAAATTCCTAACTTCCAGCACGCAGACTTTTGTAAATTTCGAAATAAATTGTCACACGTCAATTGGGAAAACGTAATGGGGAACTCCAACGCAAAACTAATGTGGGAATCGCTTGAAACAGTATTTAGGACTATAAATGAGGAATGTGCCGTACAAAATTAAGCGTGCGAAAGTAAACAACAGCCCTTCTGGTTTACTTCTAGAGTAGGAGACATTATAAAGAGTAGAGATAGGGCTTATAGGCTACATAAGTGCGATAAAGACAATTTGTGGTTACGAAACAACTACATATCTCTAAGGCGTGAAGCGAAAAGTGTAATAAAAAAGTCCAAGCGCGAATTTGAAATCTCCATAGCTCGTGACGGTAAAGAAAACCCCAAGCGATTCTTTCAATACGTCAACAATAGAAATCCAGTAAAAAGTGTCTTGGGCCGTTGAAAAATTTAACGGAGATCTAGTTTCTGAAAACAAGGAAATGGCTACCTTGCTAAACGAATTTTTTACGTCAGTTTTTACTATAGAAGATGTAACGAATATCCCTACGGTCATAGACATAATACCTTTTGATAATGGTAATATTTTGGATAATATTGTGGTTAGTGAAGGGGAGTAATGCGCTATATTGATAAAATGAAAATGCGTAAATCACGGGGCCGGATTCCATATATCCCATACAACTAAAAGAATTAAAAGATAGCATTGTTGTGCCGCTAACAAAGATTTTAATGCGTCTATTTCTGAGGGGTGCGTACCAGATAATTTCAAGTTAGCAAACGTAACACCTATCTTTAAGAAAGGCGATAAAGGTGCGGCGGGAAATTATAGGCCAATCAGTTTAACGTCTGTTGTAGGTAAGCTACTGAATCAATAATTAGGGATCGTATAGTCGAACACTTAGAATTGCATAACTTAGTTAGAAATACGCAGCACGGTTTTAGGCGAAACAAATCTTGCTTAACTAATCTTTTAGAATTTTTTCAAAGCGGTTGACGTTTACGATAGTCATCGGGCGGTTGATGTAGTGTATTTAGATTTTCAAAAAGCGTTTGACACCGTACCGCACAAAAGACTCATTGAAAAAACTAAGGCTCATGGAATCAGGGGTGTAGTAATAAATTGGATAGAAGAGTGGTTGCGAGGTAGGAAACAGAGGGTGGTCGTTGATGGAGCGGAGTCGTGTTGGGCTAATGTAGCGAGTGGCGTTCCTCAGGGTTCTGTATTGGGCCCCTTGCTTTTTCTTATATATATTAACGATTTAGATGTCGGCCTAGTCAGTACAGTTTCAAAGTTTGCGGATGACACGAAGCTGGGTGGTAGGGCGATTAATGACGAAGATAGAGGTAAAATCCAGGAAGATCTGAATAAAATCGTTGATTGGTCAGTCACATGGCAAATGAGATTTAACGTCGATAAGTGCAAAATTTTACATATAGGTTCGCGTAACGGTAATTTTGTATAGTGTAGAGTATGTCAGGAAAGAGTTAGGAGTTATAGTCACTGGTGACTTAAAAGTAGCGAAACAAAGTACAGCAGCGGTCAATAAAGCGAGCAAAGTGTTAGGTTTTATAGCTCGGAATTTTGAGTACAAATCGCGCGATATTATAGTTCCTCTTTATAAATCATTAGTTAGACCCCATTTGGAGTACGCGATCCAATTTTGGAATCCGCATATGCGCAAAGATATAGACAAAATCGAAAGAGTTCAAAGACGAGCAACTAAGATGATTCCGTCGCTTAGATGAAAGTCGTACGAGGATAGGCTTAAGGAGCTAAAATTGACTACACTCGAGACTAGGAGGCTAAGGGGTGATCTAATCCAGGTTTTCAAAATTATGAATGGGTTCGATAACGTAGATAGAGATAGCTTTTTCGAAATATCTCAATATAATAGGACTAGAAATAACGGGTGTAAGTTGACAAGTAGAAGGTTCGAGACAGCAGTTGCCAAAAACTTTTTTACGCATAGAATAGTAAATAGGTGGAATAGTTTGCCGGCAGAAGTAATTAGTAGCACGTCTATAAACATGTTTAAAAATCGAATAGATTATATGTTGATAGATTGGGTATAGTTTAAGGTAGTAAAATTAAGGCTTTGTGGTTCGGAACCCACGTAAAATTGTAGGTCCCCTACGCCACAACGGAGGACATGCACAATACACAATTACGAACACAGTTAGGTAGACTAGCCATGAGTGGATCCTGGGTCTTTGTTGGTCTGAAACATTATAACATTATAACAATTTCAGGGATATGCAACTGTTCGAGAAATTTTACAATAAATCTTGGTGACTCCAGGGATGAGTCCACAGTGAATTAAAATAGTACATTCTTTCCCTATTTTAAAAGTAGATGCCAACAATGAATCCCTTCGCCACCAACAATGTCCGTGTTGACAATAATTCCCCCGCATTTTCTCGTAGTTGGTAATTTCGATGTTTCATTCTTCGCAAACACACCGATAAATTTGGAGCGTGTGTTCGGTCACTATTCATTACTCTCTGAAGTGTATTCGCATCCATTTTAAAAGTCAGTGAACACGTTCTTGAAGCGGTCAATTTCTATTAGAACTTGTCACTCGAGGTATCTTAGTACACTAATAGGAGCGCCTATCAGGTTGGTGAATTCCAATCAACTGAGATGTTTCCACTGTGTTGTGAACTTAAGTGTGTATTTACAGTAGCAGATAAGTCGGGGGTGATATCAAACGGGTAAAGGTTAAATTGATCGATGAATTCTTTCTGCGTTACCCCAATCCCGAGCTCATCACAAGCACCTGCAATATGGGCCAGATTACTATATCCTCTTGTGCAAAGCGGGAACACAGCGTCTGATGAGTAGTCCGTATCCATAGTCCCACCCAACGCAACGCCATTGACGTAGAGAGTCATATTTTTAAGGCCGAAATTCTCGAATTTAAAAGCGTTCTTTTTATATTTTCCATTCATCGAAGCATGATCCTGCATTCCAATTAATAACCTTTTCAGTAGAACTCCAAGGGCCACATATTCTAGCTGCTTCGAGGCCAACCATGCGGGCACCGTGTATAGTTTGATCTGTACTCTATTAATTGGGTATTTTACTGTTGCGTGTGTTAAATTTTTTGAACTTCTAATTGTTTAGCAGAGCTTAATTTCACTCGACGCACGCGGAGATATGTTTCCATAATGAAATCACAACGGGTTTTGCGCCCGCTTCTTGATCAGGCTCCAGATTTATGCAGATCTCAGAATTCGTGCAGGTGAGCTTTAATTTCATATCCACCCCATTCATAAGAAGTTTCCTGGAATGTGAAGTCTGTATGCAGACGTCCAAAACATTCGTATATCTTCTTTTTAGAATTTTTAAATTTCCCCTTTATACTACTTTCGTCTTTAGACTGATAATAGCCCTCGGCAGTAAAAAAGTATCCTTCGCTTCTTTTGAAAAGTTGAGGACATTTTCCAGATAGGCTCGTAGGTGATAATAACTTCTTCCTATCGAAATGTTGACCTGGTTTAAATACACCTCACATTGACTGAATATGGAGTGAAAAAATTTGGTTTCAGGATATGCAGAATAATTACCATCGCAGTCCGTTCCATTAGAATGGGCTATACGTAATTTAGCGTACATGTGCAGGCAGCTTGGATCAAAAAAGTATGGACCTGAGCTGGGTATCACGAATTCTATAGGGGCACTCGGGGAACTAATTGTGTTTGATGGGTTAATTGTAATAAAGTCACAGTGCTCAATATAAACTTGTGTTGGGGGCATATCAAAGAGGGACAGCTCCGATTTACAACATTGTGAGCTACACGGATGGATGAAGCGTGCCATGACGAGTCAGAAATAGTGCCACCTCTCTCGAGAAGTAGTAATCAGCCTATGATTCGTGAGAGCAATGTCTTCAGCTTATATCAGCTAAAAAAATATTAAACCATGGGTTTCATTCGCTTAGAACACTTCTTCTCTTTTGATGTGCTTTTACGTTTAACGCCACGTGTTGGTAACCCCTTCTTCCAGACAGCCATCATCTTCCCGTCACCGCGCATTTTTCTCTTTGTATCTTTGATGACTTCGTCCCGTGTACGTTTTAAATGATTTTTAGAGCCTCTTTAGGTTTAGCTCCACCCATTATGTCTTCTACCGTGTTAAAACCTGATTGTAACGCTTTCCTCCCGAGGTATCTGGCCCCCTTCTTCAACAATGGGACAGCCGTGCGTAGTATGATTGAAAAATTGGATCCAAACCCACTCCCACGCTGACATCTCACCCCTCGATATACTGTGAAAGGCTTTCGGGTCATTATAACTGAATGCGACGAAAGTGCAGCTTCACTGTTATGCTCCCATCACCAAATGGGAATATTTTTCCCCTCAATCGTTCTTATATATATCGAGATGTTGGTTAATAGATTAGTCGCAACATTCACATAATGGGGCTTGTCATATGTAATGCTCAAGCTCTTCCCTCTGTGGTTGGGAATGTGTGCAATGCGCAGCAGACGCGCCTGGGTATCCCTAACAAATTGATGCCCCACGATATTGCTGTAAATATAGCACATGTCTGGGGATGGATAGCCAACATCCAATTTCTCCAATTTCAACTGATACATTAAGCTGGATAAGTCATGTTGTGCCTCGTGAAAGGCATCTCTTTGGAGCGCAGCTCCATATCGGCCCTAGGTTATAATTTTGAACAGTCCTTTGTCTTTAATATTTTTATTATCTTGTGATTTTAAGGTCAGAGCATGTGCAAGGTTTCTTTGTTTACGATCTCGTACACTAAATCAGCCGTAAGATTTTAGCTTTTTAAACTTCCGTTTGAATCTCTCACAACATCCTCAGCCGCACCATAACGACCCGGGCCTAGTGTTACTACTGTAGTGTAATACAGGGCCTCCCCACTCCGGGCCGCACGCATGGTTTCATCTCTAATTACCCCTGCCTTTTCATACTCATCACGATCTCTAAAAACCGCAAAAACGGGTTCTTTATAACCATTACCTAAGAAGCTGCTGGATAGCTGAATTTCGCATAACCCCACCTCATACAAATCACGTTCCAATTCAATGGGCCCATGGAGTTCTGTTATAAAGTTGGCTAGTGTGTTGTTAAGATGTACAGACAGAGAAGAAGAGAACGGGAGTGTGATATAGAAGTGGTTAGGCGCCATGTTGCATACTATTTAAGCTTCATTATTGCATCAGCTTTTATATAAGTGTTGAAGCTTTATGGGTACCCTAGCCATTTCGCCAGGTACATTTTTCTCTTTCCTGAAACTCTGCTTCCTAAAATTTTTTCAATTTTAAACACATTTATTCCTAAATTAAATGTCACTTTCTGCAACTCCCCGCGGTAAAACATCATTATCTCGCCTTTAGGTCTCATAGCCCTAACTTTAAAAATCTCAAGTGTCCATCCTTGCTCAAATCCCTTCGCGAATTTATTTCCCGAACGCGATAACCTTACATAATCATTGATTTTGAAACGTGTAGAGTGTGGCGGTACTCCACGAATATCTCTTCTCACCTCACACTCTGTGTGCGTACCTCTTTCTAAAACCTCGTTAGTGTTGTCCCAATCGCGCGATGTTGTGAACGGTTGTATGACGAGGCCAATGATTCCAGGATATTTATATATCTGTATGTGTTTTTATGTGTAAAATAACGATGCATGCGTTCCTTTATGCTACGTTGAACTCTTTCAGCTAAAGAGGCCTTATGTATAGAATTGGTAGTGTAGTAACCGATATTAAACTCTGCCGACATGTTCTGAAAAGCTCGGCCTATAAATTCTTTCCCCCATATCTGTACAAAAATAGCCTGGAACCCTGTTTTCTTTCAACATCAGCGTTTTGGCCGCTTTAGCAACTGTTTCAGGCGATTTATTTCTCAGAGGAATTAGCCACAGATATCTAGAGAATACATCTATTATGAATAGGATGTAGCAACAGCCATCATTATATGCTGAATATCTTTGCATGTCTGTTAAATCTGCTTGTCAAATAGAGTCAATCGATGCCGCTGTTATCTTGGCTGTTTTAAACCTTTTTCTCACAGGCTTATGAAGTGTGTAAGCGTCCTGCTCCCGCAGAAACCTCTCAACATCTTTTTTCTCTACTCCATCATTGTAAACACCTCTGTACAGTCTATCAACACCGCCATAGGAGGCTGAGTTAGAAATGTCATAATAGCGTTTTCTTAATATGTTAGCCATTTGCGTGTTTTAGAGACACGTGAATAGGGTTGGCCGTTGGTTTGGTCTCTTCTTTCTCCTCTTCAGAGATGTTACCGTTGGGGGTGATGGCGTTCTCAGTTGTGGCACATACGAGGCTTGCTCCAAGTTTTTTAACCTATTCAGATTTCCAATCAATGTTTTGGGGACATTTATTTGTTGTAGTCTTGCTTTGATATGCTTCCATCCTGATGGTGAAAGCCTGTCCCACTTTCTCACCAGATCATGGACAATGTCGACGATATTCGATCCCTGTACCCTTGTTCCTTCAATAATGACCTCTCCTGTATCACTCCACTATATGATGGGGTCCTCACTCAATAGATTATAAAGACGTAAGCCTTTATTCCTCAATGTATGTGGGGGACTGTTTTTTAATACATGCTCGATGTGCTGCGTTCCGTTATTCTTTGGTTGGTCATCTGTAACGTCGGCCTCAGGTCCTATATCACCATGTTCATCGTTGCTCGCGCTGTGTCTAATAACCACGGGGATCTCTGTCGAATTCTTATAATCTTCGTACTCATGAAGAAATTTCCGCAGAACCTCTTGGTATAAGATCATTTTCTCATCAGTTGACTTTTCACTGTTTAATAGGTCTATCAATTCGCTTTCCATTCTTTTAAGCCTGTTTTTACGAGGTTCTAAAACCGTGTCTGGACTCTTTGAACTTTGTAGTGAAGCATACACCTCGTGTGGAATCACTACCACTTTCTTCATTATTTTAATCTAGAGAGTAAAGATCCCAAAACTGAAAATAGGATAGGAAGGAATCCCCCTCTTTGTACAATAATTCGCTTTTTCTTACCCACAGTTTGACTTTTACGAGCGAGCGTACGTATTATGTTCTAGTATTATGTTCTAATGACGTAGGCGAGCCTTCTGAGGGGATTTCATTGGTACATTACATTTTATAACATTAAGACAGATTTCACAGATGCATTTTAAAAAGTCAGAGTCGATATTTTTAACAAATATCTGTTCCAATGCCCGGGGCAGTCGATGATAGAATTTTATTAATTCACGGTATTTCTTTAGCCTATTTGTCATTCTGGAATATACACCGTTTCAGGCTCGTTTGGGAATATATTCATTCTTAGAAGTACCCTAAACGTGGTTTGCGGGTGAAGGTCACAAAGGAAATATCCGTAACGCTGACTTGTAGCTTCTTTATAGACTTTCAAAAACTCCTTACGCTGATTCGGGAACATTTGATTGGCTAATACTCCAATTTGTGACACATCTCTACGTTGCGCGAATAAGACTAGATATTGTGTATTTAACGACACATCGCGCATGTATCTATTTTTGAAAAATAGATTCTGATTGATGAAGAATACGCTTATGTTAAGATGGTGGAAGAACACTGGAAATGTCTCGGCAAACGTTTTATCCATTTCCAATATGAGATCGTCAATTACAATGACTGTATGCTCATTTCCCTTTAAAGAATTAACGTCATATACGCCTTTGTGGAATAAAATATCATCTTGGTACTCGTTGAACACTGACTGGTACGTCGAATAGCACCATATTACTTTATGCACAGATTTTGAGAACATCTCCCACTTATCTTTAATGATTTTAAGTATAAACACAGTTTTACCACATCCTGTAGGGCCAGATATAATACACGTGGACGGTCCTGTGAACCTGAATTTTTCTACAGATTCTATCTCTAACACGTCACACCCCTAAGTGCAGCATTTACAAAATATAACAAAATTTAAGTATTGCTCCTTATATTCTTGTTTTTCTTCTTCCACAGAACCGTGAATGACGATGAGATACAGCACCCCCATCATCGATATTACAGACGACCCCGATGACAGTGTAGTTGTGGTCACTGACTCCGCCCCCGCTGACGAACCCTCACCAGCGACACCTCCACCATGTGGCAGTTCAAAGCGGAGCCACGATGATGAAGAACCTTCCACGTCAGGTATAAAGCGCGCCAGGAGTGGAGCGGTTGCTAGACCCCCAGTAATAGAGCCTCAGTCCTGTACGTCTTATGACACAACCTCCACACCAGCACCCTCCTCAGTTAAATTTGTATCCCCTTGTTCCTGTTCAATTCTGGATACATCCTCCACACCAGCAGCTTTTCGTGCTGTAGAGGAAGGTATAACATTCGAACTGGTGCGCACCGCTAACCGCACCCCAGCCCTGACTAGAACTCGGTATATAGTCAGGGTTAACCCTGGAACCTTGTATAGCAACGGTGTTGAACACGAACTGAAGCGCGTAGTTGAATGTATTGTGGAGTTTGTCCTTCAGAACCGCAACGAACATGAAATGAGGTCGCGGTTAATCTTCGAGTTCGGGTCAGTTGACGGGGATGGAGATGATTTTTGGGTAGTAATACCATTCAGACGCTTGGCCGATGTAGATGTAGAATGCAGGCCTCTCAAAGTAGTATCGCTTTCAACATGGACAACTTCACGATAGATATTGACAGAGTATTCCGTGTTGCGGGTTATAGTGCCACACCTTATACTCTTAACTTCAATTTTCAGGCTATTTACAGACGGAATATAAAAGCCGATCGTGGTTGCGGCTTTATAGCAATAGTCTTGCCCCGTATGTTTAGTGTGCTAAATACACGGGCCCAAAAAATTTGGTTGCCTATGGTTGTGCGGCGTGCTCGTAAACTGGCTTCAGATTGCAAGCTTGAGTTTGAGTGTAATATGGGTCCTGAAGAGCTAAGAAGGGTAGAACAGGAAATGAATGTTCGTATAGTTGTATTTGGAATGGATGATCATCGTAGGACTGTGTATGTTTTTAAAAGCTGTGTGCGAGATCATATAAGACCTATACTTATTTTAGGATTGTCAGGAACAACGTATCTCCCCATCCGCAATTTAAGGGACCTTTACGCGAGTTATGATAAAAGTCGAAAATATGGACGGCATCATGATTTGTGTAAGGAATGTCTCGAGTTTGCGGATGATATAGTGAAACATTGCAAGGAATGTCACATGGTTTGTGAGCAGTGCAAAAGCTCCAAATGTGAAAGTCGTGTAGTTGAAGCTGAGAAGAGGGAATGTACAGTAATGTGTGTAGACGTACATTTTTCAATAATAAATGCTTTGAGCTCCATAAGTCAATTGGCACTTGCAGGAAAATGAGAATCTGTGAATGTGGTATGTTTCATATGATGGATAATTGGGGTAAGTTTGAGCATAAATGCGATGAAATTCACTGTTCTACATGTCATGAAAAATATAAGGCTGACGGATAAAGCATGTATGTTATATGAAAGATGCTAAGCCTAAAAATAAACCCTGTATAACCGTGTACTACTATATAGAAACTTACACAAACCCTGAAACAAAAGAGTTTACCCCATATCTACCCTTAAGCCAGATTATCTGCGATGAGTGCATGGAAGTCGAGTGTGATGAGTGTCACAAATGTGGTAAACGGACAAACGTTTTTAAGACGATCGCACACGACAATCCTGTGAAACTCTTTGTGTCCTATATTGTCAAATTAGCGACAAGTTAAAAACAATGACTGTATATTCTTGCCCATAACGGGGCAAAATTTTGAACGTGCTTGAACACGAGTCATCGGAGATATTTACAGGCGATCCCTTGAAAAGGGGAACCAAACTTATACAAATAAGGTAATGTTCAGTTTAAAGATACTTTATTATTCACACCTTGTAAACTAGCCAAGCTACCCAAGGTGATGAGTGTAGCCGCCGAAGTTTCAAAAGGATATTTCCCTAACACTTTCCTCACTAGCGACACTAAATTACGTAGGACTACCTCCCCAAAAAAAATACTTTAACTACACCAACATGAGTGACAGTGAGCGTGAGGATTTTGATCGCTACTACAACAGTTTTAATGAAGCTAATCCTAACAACATAGCTGATGAATGTGAGCGTTATTGCGTGAATGATGTGCGCATGCTTAGAGTTGATGGTCTAAGCGAAGACCGTGCCACTGGTGAGAAGACTGTGTATTCCTTAACGGTTGCTGATGGCATGGATGCCCACGTCCTGAGTGTGAAATCGTAGATATCTACGGTAGATCTCCTGCCGACAGTCTTGCATGGACCCGTACCCACGATCAACTTATAGGCACCCAGTTCACTCACAAGATCTTATGGGAGCATGAGTATGATTCACGGATGGAAACAGATGGACAGTACCGTGAAGAAATAAACATCATCAAGTGCTCAATAGTCTCATATCATCTCAAATGCGGTGATAGTTTGTTCGGAGGGCGTACAAACCCATTCAAGGTATACTTTCCTCCTACGGAGGGCGTGAAACTCTATTACTACGACTTCTGTCCTTTATATCCCTACGTGATGAAGAACAATCCGTACCCCGTAGGTGCACCTGAAAAACTGATCGGACCTGGCCTCCCCACCATCGAGATGTTCTCAACAAATGTGAACAAGTGCTATTTTGGTCTTTCTTTCGTAGACGTGCTCCCCCTTCGCGATTTATGGATGCCAATCTTACCCGTCGTTATAGATCACAAGCTGATGTTTCCCCTGTGCGTGAAGTGCGCAGAGGAGAACAATGGGTCCTGTAATCACACAACCAACCAACGGAAGATCAGAGGTGTATATGCAAGTCCTGAGCTGTCCCTAGCCGTCCGCCATGGTTACAGAATATTGAAGATATATGAGGTGTGGAGGTTTCAGAAGCTACCCAACCTTTTCACGCCGTATATAAATACTTTTTTGAAGGATAAAGAAGCATCAGGCTACCCGCGAATGGTTGAGAGCGAGGGTGAAAAATCGGCGAAAATTCAGCGCTACAGTGACCGTGAATGGATACAACTTGACTGGGCCCAAATTGTTAAGGACCCTGACAAGCGCTTTAGTGCAAAGTTGTGCCTAAATAGTCTTTGGAGCAAGTTTACATAGAATACGTAAGGGGAACGTTCATTTGGCCCAATGTTATAAAGACGCATTATGCCAATGCCCCCGATAAAAAGGTCATGGAGATCGTGAATGTTGGTAACACGTACATAATAAAGTACAACATCACCGAATTGGCCACAGATACCTCACGTGTTACAAACATACCTGTAGCCAGCTTCACAACTACTGCACTCTCTTGGGCGGAGGGTGCTGTACGCTGACACAGATAGCGTAATATTCACAGAGAGGGAGGGTGAATACATGCCGCCTATTGGGGAATTCCTCGGAGAGTTGACTGACGAAAACAAGGATGAGTATGGTGATGGTGCATACACTGACTCCTTTGTATTAACAGGGCCAAAAACGTATGGGGTACGGGTGAGGGTGGAGGAAGAGCTGAAATATATCGTGAAGGCGCAGGGGCATCACGCTTAACCTGGAGAACCAACGGGTCGTTAACTTTGACTTGTTGAAGGAGCTAGTATGCTTAGAAGATGAGGGTGACCAACCATCCCAACTGACTGTAGGGTCCCACAATTTTCGAGCACAGAAAATGGGGGGCGTGAAGGAACTTAGGGCCACAAAGGTGTGTCGTAACACCTATAGGAAACGTTACCAGGTGCCTGGCACCTATGATACCGTACCCTTTGGGTACCATAGTAACTGAATGTTAAATATGTCTATTGTCAACGATATGTTTATTTATTACATATATTTGAATATGTAAATGTTTCAATTAGGGTTTCATTTTCTCCTTTGTGTGTGTGTGTGTGTGTGTGTACAGGAAAAAGTCCTAAGCTCCGCCCACTGTAAGATCAATCAAAGGGTCACGTGACTCCTGCTACTACCTGGGCATATCTTTACCCTCTGTGCTCAGTTGGCCGCTGCAAGCCCTGAATCTCAGACGTATATTTGGAGAATTCTCACGTATAAGAAAAATAGTGATGGCGCCTTTTGATAATGCGTGTTCGACGTTTATGAAGTGGTATTCGGTAAAGTCGGAAGATGTGGTGAATACTGAAACACGGCCTTGCTCTCCCTCCTTTGAGACTTTTAAGGCTACATTGAACAATGCGAAGCTTAAGGAACAAGATGTTCAAATACTCTATGGATATTCTGGCGAGAGCATTGCCGGATTTCGCTGCACAAACGATGTAATGGACTATGTTGTAGGGCTAAACAGTATAAAAGCGTACATATAGCGTGAAGTGAAAGAAACAACGCGTGCAGAAGAGAAGCAACGGGTATGGGTAGTGAGTCTTGTTCATGAGTGAAGTGACAAGTGGTATTATGTCATGCTGCATCATACCGAGTACGCGTACCCTGCGGCTGAGAATGTAAATCTCGTCATAATCGAGTCTAAATTGCTTTTACCAATACATTCATATATATCATGACGAGGTTCGCAGTGAGGTTGTGGCTAAAGGCCTGTGTGAGTTTTTAATAGAATTTAGAGACGAGTATCGACTGTTAAACAAAAAGGATAAATACGGGCACATGTACCTCTCAAATAGTGCGCCGGATTGTTAATGTGTTTAGTTTGTGGAAATGAACGTCTAGTGCGCATTCCGATAAAACATTAAAACCGATATTGCCCATGTATCGGAAAAATTGCCCGATATAATGGGTACAAGTACTCGCGTGATTCTTTCATGCTGGAACAAACCCGTACACGAAACATTAGCGCATGGTATGACACTCCTCCACACCTGTCTCCGAGCCAAACCGCGCACCGGTTGCTCATAGTCATCTCAGAGCTTAACCCGACTGGTTATGCACTCTCACAATAGAAAACGATGGAGCTTCCTTTGAGCAGCATTCTCAATGCCGTATACGACGTGTCCGTGACGAAGTCATTGCGTGTGTTCAGACGTAAAACCGGGGCCATTAACTATGTACTTGAAACGACTTGTAGACAAGCAAACTTTGGTAAACTTAATGTTGTTTATTTTAAGTGTTGAGGAGATGAATAGTCTTCGTGATAGTAGAGAAGTGGGGAGAGGATCGTTATAAAATACCTGCAGGTGTAGGTACAAGAAGAGAACAGATTAGCGATACCGCCTCATATCCCATTGTTTGTACGTTGTGTATAAATAACGATCAGCCATGCATTGATATACGATTGATGTGGAAGAATGCTTCTGATAATAACGTTCTTGTCCCCACGCGAAACCGATTCATCCTCGACAGAATGTTTGAAATCGTTGGTTTCCGCAAACTAAAACCTATATTAGACGCATGTCTTACGGATATGGTTTATTTTGATACGGTTCTTGAATACGCATACACCGCTCTGCTCGACGGGTTTACCGACTGTAGGAATGAACATGGCGAGAATGGTCTGGAACTGGATGCTTATTTAAAAGGGTTAGACTCTTCGAAATATCATGAACTTTGGTACAAAGAACTTGAGCGGTACAGGGCAGAGCTCACCTACACTGTTCACCCTGAAGAGTTGTATCTTTATAAATGAGCAGCTGTCGTTACGACTTAGATTATTTCAACTGCCGCTATGCGTTGTGAAGAAGAGTTCACGATTGAAAAGCTCGGATCGGTAAGAAAAAAATCCTCGATTGGAAAGGAGTGTTTATAAACTTGAATTTAATAATGATGTTCTGGCTAACGACGCCCTCTTTGTGCATGGTTTTGATTGTATTCTGTCCGTGTTTAAAGATATCTTGCCAACCAATTGTAAGGTGGGCACAAAAATAGTATTGAACGAAATGAAGGCCCTTTACATCGAGTATAGGCACTCGCACACCTTGAGTGGTGAAATAATGCTAAATCGTATTTATTGCATAGTACAAAGCAACAACGATGTAACTGTAGACTCGATCACGTGCGAGTTTAGTAGTTTAGTTAAGCGCGGTGGAACATAAAGTGTATGTATTTTGATTTTATATAAGTTTTTCTGTTTATATATATATTAATGGGTATATAGTTTTATCCTGTACTATTATTATTTTTCATATAAGTTTTGGTGTTTATATATATAAGTGCGTATTTGCTCGAACATATATTAAATGGTTATGTAGTTTTATCCTGTACTAATATTATTATTTAAGAATGTATCTATATATCCTTCGCTTAATGTGTGTTTTTTGCTGTATATTATTTTTGTGTATATTTATTTCCTATATATTTCATGAATTATTTCCCTTAACTCGTCTAAATAAACAGAATGATGTAATGGTGTTTCATTTAATTCTTTTGGTTGTGTGTATATAATGTTATACTGTTTCAGACCAACAAAGACCCTAGGATCCACTCATGGCTGGTCTACCTAACTGTGTTCGTAATTGTGTATTGTGCATGTCCTCCGTGGTGGCGGAGGGGACCTACAATTTTACGTGGGTTCCGAACCACAAACGACATAAGAACAAGAAATTTTTATAGTGGGCACACTTGGGGCCACGTCGGCCCATCGAGGTGGCTCCACTATGTAAAAACTGCCTGTCCATTGGCAACAACCAATTTTTACAAAACTAAATAATTATCAATTTAAAACTAATTAATTATCAATTTAAAACTAAAGATATAATCTCTGGATCCAGAGGATCAAGTCATAATAGACTACTATCCACAAATATGTTACACTCTATATCTGTTTATAACCGACATGCAAATATATCAGATCCAAAGAATCCATGTCAATTTCATTACGGTATCCATCAATACCAGTACCTTGCCATCCAAAAATAAGTCACGGTCCATATCAATTGCGGACCAAGTCACAATTTACAACCATATACATTACAATATATATACTTAGGAGGAAAAGTGTAGGTGTGGCTGTAAAGACTGTACAGTAATGTAGAAATATGTGTGCACCCATTTTGGGTCTCCCATTTAAAGGTGTTTGTGGGGCAAGTGAAGATCATGAGTTTTTCAATACCTCACAGTACTATGGGGGTGCACCGCTCGGCAGAGGAATCTCTTTAACCCTTTCGCTCACGAATTATGACATAGGGTAAAAAAGAAATTTGCCTTTATGTGTGGTTATACAAAAATCAATATGGTTTATTTTTCAGCTACACAACTGTGTACCCAGTGAGTGAAAGGGTTAAATGGGGTGTGTAAGGACAGAGAGTATCTCCTAACCCAAGATGCTGCCTCCCTATATCCCACAACACTTGTAAAACTATGTTTTCTTAAATTTGTTCTACATCTTGGCTTAAATAATTTCATACAATGACCTCTAGTCTGGTTATTGTGATCTTTAATGAAAAGAGAATCAAAATCTGTCTTATACAACCCTTAATTTTACTACCTTAAACTATACCCAATCTATCAACATATGCGTCTAATCGATTTTTAAACATGTTTATAGACGTGCTACTAATTACTTCTACCGGCAAACTATTCCACCTATTTACTATTCTATACGTAAAAAAGTTTTTGGCAACTGCTGTCTCGAACCTTCTACTTGTCAACTTACACCCGTTATTTCTAGTCCTATTATATTGAGATATTTCGAAAAAGCTATCTCTATATACGATATCGAACCCAGTCATAATTTTGAAAACCTGGATTAGATCACCAGTGGTGTAGTGCTAAATAAAGAAATGAGGGAACGCATTTTGAAAGTGTTACTCAGATGCGGGGGGGACAATGGCGAGCGCGGCGAGCCCATACAGCTGGCGGTCCGGGGGCACTGTAAGCCCCCCGGGAAATCTTTTGAAATCTGACCAATTTCAGGGATATTTTGAGGTCATATGCACTGGATATTAGGATATATTCCAAGGTTGAAGATGCAGTATTTCCAGTGTCATTAGATATACGACATCCAGTACGATCAATAAAAATAGCTAACAACTGGAATGATTAACTAAAAAAAAGTTAACAACTGGTACGCCGTGGTGACTGTTTCACCAGATCTTTATAGGCTAGCATTGCCTCAGTCGAAGCTAAAAGAAATGACAGTTAATGATTCTTTCTCATATTTCTTCTAGGGGTGGGAATTAAAATTTCATGACGTTAAAGATTTGTAAGTTCGGATTTATTTGAAATAGTGAGGGAACGCCGTTCCGTCTACCAAAAAAAAGTAAGGGAACGCCGTTCCCACGCGTTCCCACAGCACTACACCACTGTAGATCACCCCTTAGCCTCCTAGTCTCGAGTGTAGTCAATTTTAACTCTCGAAGCCTATCCTCGTACGACTTTGACCTAAGCGACGGAATCATCTTAGTTGCTCGTCTTTGAACTCTTTCGATTTTGTATATATCTTTGCGCATATGCGGATTCCAAAATTGGATCGCGTACTCCAAATGGGGTCTAACTAATGATTTATAAAGAGGAACTATAATATCGCGCGATTTGTACTCAAAATTCCGAGCTATAAAACCTAACACTTTGTTCGCTTTATTGACTGCTGCTGTACTTTGTTTCGCTACTTTTAAATCACCAGTGACTATAACTCCTAAATCTTTTTCCTGCTGTGCGCTTATCAACTCTTTCCCTGACATACTATACATGCGAACCTATCTGTAAAATTTTGCACTTATCGACGTTAAATCTCATTTGCCATGTGACTGACCAATCAACGATTTTATTCAGATCATTCTAGATTTTACCTCTATCTTCGTCATTAATCGCTCTACCACCCAGCTTCGTGTCATCCGCAAACTTTGAAACTGTACTGACTAGGCCAACATCTAAATCGTTAATATATATAAGAAAAAGCAAGCGGCCCAATACAGAACCCTGAGGAACGCCACTCGCTACATTAGCCCAACACAACTCCGCTCTATCAACGACCACCCTCTGTTTCCTACCTAGCAACCACTCTTCTATCCAATTTATTACTACACCCCTGATTCCATGAGCTTTAGTTTTTTCAATCAGTCTTTTGTGCGGTACGGTGTCAAACGCTTTTTGAAAATCTAAATACACTACATCAACCGTCCGAGGACTATCGTAAACGTCAACTACGCTTTGAAAAAATTCTAAAAGATTAGTTAAGCAAGATTTGTTTCGCCTAAAACCGTGCTGCGTATTTCTAACTACGTTATGCAATTCTAAGTGTTCGACTATACGATCCCTAATTATTGATTCCAGTTGCTTACCTACAACAGACGTTAAACTGATTGGCCTATAATTTCCCGCCGCACCTTTATCGCCTTTCTTAAAGATAGGTGTTAGGTTTGTAACTTGAAATTATCTGGTACGCACCCCTCAGAAATAGACGCATTAAATACCTTTGTTAGCGGCACAACAATGCTCTCTTTTAATTCTTTTAGTTGTGTGGGATATATAGAATCCGGCCCCGGTGATTTACACGTTTTCATTTTATCAATATAGCGCATTACCTCCCCTTCACTAACCACAATACTATCCAAAATATTACCATTATCAAAAGGTATTATGTCTATGACCGTAGGGATATTCGTTACATCTTCTATAGTAAAAACTGATGTAAAAAATCGTTTAGCAAGGTAGCCATTTGCTTGTTTTCAGAAACTAGATCTCCGTTAATATTTTTCAACGGCCACAAGACACTTTTTACTGGATTTCTATTGTTGACGTATTGAAAGAATCGCTTGGGGTTTTCTTTACCGTCACGAGCTATGGAGATTTCAAATTCGCGCTTGGACTTTTTTATTACACTTTTCGCTTCACGCCTTAGAGATATGTAGTTGTTTCGTAACCACAAATTGTCTTTATCGCACTTATGTAGCCTATAAGCCCTATCTCTACTCTTTATTATGTCTCCTACTCTAGAAGTAAACCACAAGGGCTTGTTGTTTACTTTTGCACGCTTAATTTTGTACGGTACACATTCCTCATTTATAGTCCTAAATACTGTTTCAAACGATTCCCACATTAGTTTTGCGTTGGCGTTCCCCATTACTTTTTCTCACTTGACGTGTGACAATTTATTTCGAAATTTACAAAAGTCTGCGTGCTGGAAGTTAGGAATTTTAGTCGAGTTAGCTGGTTTCGAGTGACTTACTGCGAGGACAAACTCTACCATATTGTGATCGCTATTGTTTAACCGTTCTATTACTTGAAGATCAGTGATTAACCTATCATCCGTAGTTATTACTAAATCTAAAATACTGTCCAACCTCGTAGGTTTCCCAACCTTTTGAATAAGAAAGCTATCCTCGAGAAAATTAACTAAACGATTACCTTCCGCGTCTCTCCGCATTGTATCGTAATTCACGTTGGCGCAATTAAAGTCACCCATAACTAAAGCCTGCTCACTACCTATTATTCTCTTAGTTCACGATATAACGCTTCGTCCGTATCAGCTGTTTGATTAGGAGACCTATATATAACCGCAACAACAAGTTTGAAATCGTTCAATTTAAGTTCTGCTATAGTCGAATCTATGGTTCTGGAATTGTGTGCTTTACTTCTATAACATTCGCAATATTTTGATATACAACATAACACCGCCTCCTCGCCTACCTATTCTGTTTTTAACAAAAAGTCTATAACCTCTAATTTGATACTCCCCTACAAAGTCACGTGTTTCAGTGCTAAGCCACGATTCATTTATCGCAATTTTAAATCATAGTCTTGACAAGCAATTAAAGAAAAAAATTCGTTTATTTTATTTCGTAAGCTACGAGCATTTAAGGATAGAACCTTCAAATTGTTTGTAATTGCGACACCTTCGCGAGCGCAGGGGAAATTTGTAGAATTTACGCTGGCACCGTTCGAGTTACGGCAGCCTGAAAAGAAGAGACAGTATTATGAAAGAGTTTTCCTAAACGCGCAGCTCCAACGTCATTAAGATGAAGTCCATCGCCAAGGAACAAGTCCTTCCTGCCGTAGAAACTGTTCCAAACATTCGCAAAATGCACTCCTTCCTGTTGGCAAAGAGGCTTTAGAGTTTAGATTATTGTTAATATAGGTCGCCTTGCTGTAGAAATCGTTACGTTGGATAATTCGAGGAAGTATACCTGTTAAAACAATCTTATTAGTTTTTTCCTTTAATGGCTCTAGTAAGCCCCTGTACCTAGCCAGCAGTTCTTCCGATCTAGAATTTAAAACGTTATTAGTATCGACATGAATAACATACGTTGTGTCCTCAGAGGTACCGTCTGCAAAATGGTCAACACTATTAGTTATATCCTCCACCCTTGCACCAGGGTAGCAGTAACGGCGCCTACGACGAGGGTTTCTCCCACAGAATTCCTCGACCTGCCCTCGAACAATGGAATCGCCAACGAGTCGTATTTCCGGTTCATCAGCATCTTCGAAACCTAAAACAGAAAACTTATTGTTTGTTATTACTGGTAGACAAGTCTTAGGTTTCCTCAATTGGGCTCCATTACGCACTCGAACGAAGGGTTGGGAACTAGGAGAAGAGAGAGGGCTATTAGTACTATTTATATTATTAGTAGAAACTGAGGCAGGAGGGGTCGTAACTGGAGTCTCCAGGGATTCTAATTTTGCCGTCAGGAGCATCACGCTTTCTTCAAGCCTCACTCTGGCCTCCCTCTCACGTTCTAACTCGTTCCTCAGGACTTCCATGCTTGAGTACCACCTGCAAACTAATTGCTCATTATTATTCGCCATTGTAAACGTGTAATATATATATATATATATTATATATATATATATATCAGGTCATCCCATAAGCAATGTCGTTTTTTTGCATTGCTAAACTCGCGTCGTGTTTGCACATATTTCTCTGTATATTTTGTGGAAAACTCGAATTTTTATGTGTTTAGACATGTTACTTCTCACTCTAAGTGAAGATTCATCGTGTTAA
>JAJOZX010000349.1:932500-1015000 GCA_023014485.1 Bathynomus jamesi
TTCGTATGCTTCAGGAGTTCTGCATCCCCCAACTGTCAGCTGTAGCTGACATGCAAGAAGTCATTTTCCAGCAAGACGGTGCCCCTGCTCATTACTCACGTGAGGTTCGCTCATTTCTGAATAAGCAGTTCCCGGATCGGTGGATTGGTCGCCGTGGTACCATCGAATGGGCTACTCGCTCGCCTGATCTTACCCCATGCGACTTCTTTTTGTGGGGCTACATTAAGAGCAAAGTGTACGCCACCATGCCGCGAGTCCTCCCCACACTAGAAGAACGGATCAGGAATGCGTGTGCTTCTGTTACTCCCGAAATGTTGTCCAATGTCGGCCAAGAACGCGTAAAACGGTGGCTCGCTTGTTTCGAAAAAGACGGTGCCCACGTTGAGGTGTACCAGTGGCTTTCCATTAAACTTATGAAGCCAAGTTTGATGCGACCAAAATTCTCATGAATCGTAGACTCAGCAACCAAATTGTCATTTGGTTCCTCTTGTAATTGCTATTTTAATAAAATTTTAAAAATAATGAGGGACTTTTGAAACACCCTGTATATATATATATATATATATATATATATATATAATATATATATATCAGGGATGGGAAACCGAAATGAATTTCAATTCGAGTTTCGATTTCAGTTTATAGTTTTGAGAAATATCGATTTCGGTTTCGATTTGGGTTTTTTCATTTTTTTTCGATTCAGGTTTTTTTTTCGATTTCGGTTTTTCATATCGATTTCGATTCGAGTTTCGATTTCGATTTCAGTTTTTCAGATTTCAATATAATATGTTCATTATTTACATATAATATGAGTTTTTATCTATTATTTCTGCACACTTATTCCAAATAAAAAAGTTGTGCTATTGGATGATTATTTACATTTAATCAGTACTATATCTTGAAGTCTTCATTTTTTTTTCAGTAAACTTTTCATGTTATTTCTACAACTTCCCAATTAAGTTGTAGGATTATCTTGATTTTGCACGAGTGGAAAATAACATCGTTGCTAGTAGATAAATTTGTAATTAATAATATTTAGAAGGAAATTAAACGAAAAAAAGTGATAACATTTTATTAAATGTACAACAATTATAATTACAAGTTAAAATTTGATCAAACAACTAAAATGTTGTCTATGTTTTCAGGTAATAAATTGTTCCTTTGAGGACTTAAAACCATTCTAAAAATAGAAAATAGTCTTTCTACGCTTACTTGAGTCATAGGAGAAGCATGCACAACTAAAGCTAATTTATACAGATCTTCATATTTAAATTTCATAGCATTCCACCAGGTAATTAAATTTGTTTCTGCTGGTACCCTATCAACGCGTAGAAAATCCTTAAGAGATGAAAGGATGTCAAAGTTCTTTTCACTCTGCATTTTCCCTGTACTTTTCAGCAGATCGAAGTAAACTTTCTAAATCATCTTCACATTGAGCGAGTGTCAATTTTGATTGTCCTGCGAAATAACAACTTCACTTTCTTTTCGTCTATTTATAAAAAACGTAATTTGATCTTTATATTTATGAATAAGTCAGATCTTTGTACTCAAATGATCTGAATTTTGAAAGGATTAGGATTATTCCTGACTTATCTTCCAAAGTATCATAAAATTCCAACAAGTGACTGTCATTAGTGGTTCTCAGCTCATTTAGAGGATTAACAAAATTTCCCAGGCAATGATGTTTTCGGCGAATGACATGGAATCCTCCAATTGATATTTGGTTTCTAATTCTCTCTTTCTCATAAAGACGCTCTTAGTTGCTGCTAAATACTCTTAGGGACCCGCCTAAAACCGCCCTCCTTTGAGGGAGAATATATTTATCAGATCAACGCAGTCAAAGCACCCTGTTTCTATTTATATATATAAAAAAATCAGGGATAAATAAACAAAACTGGATGGAATGTAAGGAAGCTAATACATCTTAAAATTTCACACCTTTATGTTACCCTATTTGAGGAGTCAGGTATCATAAAAGTAGCCCTGTCTTTAATCCCCGGAAGTTGGTCAACTCTCCTTTAATAGAAAGCAGTTTGAATATTAAATTTTATTTCTTAATTTCGGTTTGAACTGATTTTTTTTTATCGATTTCGATTCCGATTCAAGTTTTTTTATTCTTTTCGGTTTCGGTCTAAATTTCGATTTCGGTTTTTACAAAAATATCAGTTTCGGTTTTTTTTCGATTTCGCTTCAAGAAAAAATATCGGTTTTATCGGTTTATCGATTTCGATTTCGATTCGGTTTCCCATCCCTGATATATATATATATATATAATGTTAAACACTTGTGTGTATATATTTAAACTCATATTTTAAGTTTGAAAGACGAATAATCTCTTTTATCAAAACAAATAAATGAGTTAAGTAATGAAGGATATATATATATATATATAATATATATTATATATATATATTTCAACTGCAAACAACACAGTATAATTAATGATCCCGGGTTCGATTCCCGGGTGGTTACCTCATTTTTTCATTTGTTCGTTCTCCCTCCTCATCTTGCGCGGGATGTTCTTCTATACAAGCATCGTTCTTTACGTTAATTATACTGTGTGTTGTTTGCAGTTGAAATGTATATATGTGCGGCATGCGGGAGGTGCCCCCTCAGGGCATTGGTTTCTGCGCGTATGTAGGAGAATTACGACTTCTGATTGAGTGAGGCCCATTTTGTAGTGGTTATCATATCTGACCGGCAATCGGAAGATCCCCGGTTCGATTCCCGAGTGGTTACCTCATTTTTTCATTTGTTCGTTCTCCCTCCTCAGCTTGCGCGGAATGTTCTTCTATACAAGCGTCGTTCTTTACGTTAATTATACTGTGTTGTTTGCAGTCGAAATGTATATATGTGCGGCATGCAGGAGGTGCCCCCTCAGGGCATTGGTTTCTGCGCGTATGTAGGAGAATTACGACTTCTGATTGAGTGAGGCCCATGGTGTAGTGGTTATCATATCTGACCGGCAATCGGAAGATCCCGGGTTCGATTCCCGGGTGGTTACCTCATTTTTTTCATTTGTTCGTTCTCCCTCCTCATCTTGCGCGGAATGTTCTTCTATACAAGGGTCGTTCTTTACATTATATATATATATATATATATATATATATATATACAGGGCGTCCCAAAAAAATGTATACACAGTTTACACACTTTAAATACTTATAAAGGCAGTGTTTATTAAAATACATTTCATTTTCAAAATGTAATAGAATCTACAGACATTATTTAATTGTTTTGTCAACGCCTGTTTTCAAACTGACGTCCGTTCTGGTCCAGGCACTGCTGATAACGCGAAGCAATGGAATCGCAAACATCACGAAACATTTCGTTTGGTATTTGTGTGCATTCTCGTTCAATGGCTGCTCTCAATTCAGCGACTGTTGCAGGTTTTATAGCGTAGACTTTGTCTTTAAGTATCCCCATAAAAAAAGTCTAGTGGTGTGAGGTCTGGTGAACGCGGAGGGTATTCTACGAAACCCTTCGTCCAATCCACATCCACATCGTGCCAAGTACCACTCGCAATACTCCACTCTTCGGTCCGGATCATCATCTTCATTAATAGCATGGACTAATCTTGGAATGTAACTTTTCCATTGACAGCGCTTCAAAATGCGTTGGACAGACGATTCTGAAATTCCTACCTCACGACTCGCTTGCCGCACAGATTTTCTTGGACTTTGGTGATACGTTTCCAGTATTCTTTCTTGCTTTGTGGGGCTTGTCGATGTCCGTGTCTTCCGGAACGCTTCTTGTGGACATTCTGAACAGTTCCATCGGCTTCAAACTTATCTCTAATTCGAGTGATGGTAAGTCGCGTTGGTGGATCTGTTTGAAACTCCCTCCTAAACTGTCTTTGCACTTCAACTGCGTTTTCACACTTCCAGTAGCATTTTAGAATGAATTTCCTTTGTTCAAAGCTTAGTCTGACTGCCATTATTAATTCTAATGGGTTTAACTTGGAAAGAAAGAAACATCAATTGAGCTATCAGCTGTTAAAGTGTGTATACATTTTTTGGGACGCCCTGTATATATATGTATATATATATATATATATATAATGTGCCTCGGTGGTGTAATGGTTAGTGTCGCTCACTACGAATCCATCGGCCCCGGGATCGAGACCCGGTGACGGCAGCCGGCGCGCAGCAAAACCCAGCTTTTCATCCTTCCACACAATAAAGAAAGTGGTTGGTAGGTAAATGGGTACCCTGGCCAGCCTAGTGGTTAAGACACTGGGCTGCTGGTAGGGCGTGGTTCGGATTTCACGTTAAATTGTAGGTCTAAGGTGGAGTGAAAAGCTTGACCTTCGTCAGAATGAATAATTCGGGCGGAAGCAAGCCAAAGGTTTGGGAAGAGGAATTATACCTATAAATAGTTTTTTAGTTGTTTGTATGTTTAGTCTAAGATAGCAAACATCAGGCTCCGCCCACAGTTGCCTACAAGAAAAACAATGCATATCTTCGTTACTCTTTCGCAGACATCGGTTGTGTGTGTGTGTGTGTGTGTGTGTGTGTGTGTGTGTGTGTACATTGTTGCTGTTCTCTTGAACCTATGTGCATATGCGTGTGTCAGCGTGCTGTCGAAGTTGTGCGCCATAGGTTAAGCAGGTTAAGTTAGAATTATTATTGTTGCCGAGGCTGCGCTCTCTATGTTAGGTTGGGTGTGTGTAATATGCATGTGTCAGCGTGTTGCATTACATCAGGTGGCCTCTAAATCTTATATCCTTTCAATTTTTTTACTTTTTATCTTCGGAAAGTGTTGCCGCTAAAGTTTAGTGTGACGTCACACTATTATTTTTTCTATATTTTTATTATCTTTTTAATCATAAAACATTAATGGATTGAGATCTTATCAAGAGTTAAAATTTTGCTCTACTGGCACTCCCCTTTTTTCCTCTCTGGCACTCCCCATCCCTCATCTTTCCTCCTCCCTCATCCCCCATTCACCTTTACTCCCTCTCCGCAAATGCCACTATACCACTAATGCAAATAATAAGGGAGAGTCATATCAGCTGGAGGCAATGCGACGATTTAGATTCGGAATAAGGGAGTGTCGGAATTGTGCGGGGTCGGACTACCGGGGACTACTATATATAGACCTTGGTTTTGCTTCCGCCTGAATTGTTTATTCTAACGAAGGTCAAGCTTGTTGCTCCACTTTAGGCCTACAGCTTAACGTGGAATCCGATCAACGAACCACCACGGGTGGTCAGAAATTACAAAGTCCTCGATCAGACTTGATCTCATGACCTCCCGATCAGCAGCCCAGCGTCTTAAACACTAGTCCACCCGAGGTATCCATTTTAGTGGGGTGGCTTACCGGAGAATCGTGCACTTCTGGTAAAAAATTTGTCCTTTTGCGTGCAATTAGGTGAGACCATGCCATGACATAATTTTGCTGGAAGCAACTTGAAACTGCATTCTGGCGGCCATTTCGGGGAAATCCAAGATGGCCACCTCAGTGATTCAGAGTGATAGTCATAACTTTGGAATAAATTGTCATAGGAAGATGCTCTTGCTGTCTAGGTATAGGTTTTCGGGTATGAGAAATCCATTAAAAGCATTTTCCATGCTCATTAGATGCATCCTTATCATTAAAAATCCAATCTGGCCTCTGTAGAATATCTCCAAATACATGAAAATAGGAACCGTAAGATCAGCGAATGAGATTGGAAAAGGATAGCATAATGAAGCGGCATATAGAGAATTTATTAATGAAACGTTACATATGAGATGCAGCATGGGAGTAGCAAAAAACATCAGATGAGTAGCAACATTATATAGCAGCAAATTCACATACATGTGAAAGTGACATACATAGCAGCAATGTTAGATATAGCAGTGATAGGCACTTTTGAGTCAGTACTGTTTACTGCGTATCGTTTGTGATGCAGCCTCCGTGACAGTGACAGAATGAAGTACAGTGCAAGCCTGCCTCAGCACATTTACAGTTTCCTCGGCATGCTTTCTGGCAGCCACAATGAAGGAGATGAGCACATGCAGCACTAGCTTCAACGAGAACGGTCCAAAACGGCATCCATGCCTTTATCTTCTCATCTAGCTCCCATCCCCACTTAGCTGGACTGGGAATCTCCTGCTGACGCTCCAGGGACTGTTTCCAGATGAAGAGATCGTCGAGCATGCTGGAAGAGTGTTGCTTGTGTGGGAGGGATGGAGTCTAGACGCCGAACACCGTGAGTGAAGAGCTGTTTCCTCGCCTCATTCACCGAACTTACTCCGGAGCTCTTGCTGTACATGAGCACGGTGAAGCGCTCCAGGCGCGCCATGTGGATGGACTCGATTGTGAGCAGCTCAGGATTCTCAGAGAGTGCCACAAAAGTCTCAGTCAGCTCTGTATAGGCCTCCCATGCAGACCACGCTGTTTTCTTGTCACATCCAAAAAACTGGGATGTCGTGTCGCACCCGGTGAATTAGTGGAAAAGTGGGAGGGCCAGGCACTTTTCAGGGGCAAGTTGGGCAGCAAGGGTATGAATGGGGATCTCTCTGAAGTGTTTACCGCTCCCAAATCCAATCCAGAGCTTTGATAGTTGCAGCTTTGAAAACAGGCTTGTAGCAATGACGACTACGTCGCTATCTGTCGTGCGCACATACTGTAAGAGTGTGATTGATATGGTAGGGTCAGTGTGAAAGTTGAACGTGAGCGATAGGTGGAGTGTGAAACTAGAGCTTGGTATTAATGATTTGAAAGTGAGCAAGGTGAAAGGTAGTAATGGAGTTTGGGGATGATTCGTGCTTGTGATCTGAACAACAGAGGTTGGAAGCGGGAGATTCAAAGTTAGAAGTTGCAAGAAGTTGGATATTTGAATGTGAGTTGTCGGCATTAGATCTGCAATCACTTCAGGTAATTGTTATATATGTACTTCCATGTTAATGTGTATTTGCTATTATTGTCGAATAACTTAATTATTTACTGTTAAATTGTATAGATTACGTTAAATTGTAATTAATATTTAGTTTTCTTTTAATGAAGACATAATTTTTAAAGTAATTTATAAATGTGCTTATTGTACAGGATACAGAGTACAATGGTGTCTTTAAGCATTGCCTATAGTGCAAATGTGGAAGCCTCTATACGAGGTGATTTATTTAAAATTGTTACTGCAAGAACTTGTGGAATATCGCATTGTATGTGCATTTTTCTGAGTTTTAGCTAGTATGTGTTTTACTTGTGTAAGCGATATTTGTTTATTATTGTTTAATAGGCTTCAAATTTGGAGTGTGGAACAACGCTTGGGTTCGGCTGGGGAGCTGAATTCCTGGTTCAATTAAAGCCGTTTCGTCTACCCGAGCTGAACGTAAACGGTCGGAACGTTTTGTGCCCCGTTCTGAGGCTGAGCTTCTGAACTTCATCAGTAAATTCGAGGATTAAGACAGGATTGGAGCAAAGCCTATCCCTTCCTGCCCGTCTAAACACCACTGCTACTGGACTAGCCGACGTGAAGTGATAGCCGAAGTGATAATTTACTTTAAGTAGGCACAGGACGTACTGCTTGTATAGCACTTTAAGTTTAAGTATTAAGTTTAAGTGTTAGGTTAAGTTTAAGTATTAAGTTTAGTGTTAAGTTTGTGTTAATTTAAGGTTGTGTTAAGTTTAAATGTTAATTTAAGTTTATATTTAGGGTTTTGTAAATATATTTAATTTATTTAAATGTACTTTAACTGGACCTAAGTGTAGCTTGGATAAATAGTTTATGGTACCCCCGCCCGGGAAAGGATCTTTCCGGTAACAATACGCACGCTCATGGCCCTGGTCTTTAGCGTGAACAAGGTGCAGAAAAATCCTATCCGCCTCCTGATGGTTGCATGGCTGAAGAGCAGTGAGATTGGTACAGGCCTTGTCGGAGAGAACTGATTCATTTTTCGTAGAATAAACTGATTGGGCAATGTCGAGAGTAACCAGAGATTCGCCGAGAAATGTGAAAAGATTGGTTTTGTTCTCACTGTTGCTTAGGAACTACTTCCAGCCATTGGGCACTGGCGTGGGACCTGCCACCTTGACCCGCGGCCTGGAACGTCCACGACGATGTTGCGCCTGAGATTTGATGTTCATGTCTGGATATGTTTCCCAGACAACGTCCACACGCTCGACAAGATCAGCTAGCATCGCTTTGATGAAAGGCACAAAATGGATTGATACATATTGACCAAAGTTTCTGGCTTTGACGGGTTTGACCATGTGCACCACTGCTGCACATCTAACACCTTCACTGTTGCTGTTCCTGGCGCTGAAGAAGGATGGATATCCATGCACTGAAGAATGTCCGACTTTTTTCCAGCTCGAAGCTGACCTCCATCAGCTGAAGCAGGAGGCTCCTGATGATTTTCAAACTGGAAGAAGTCATCCAGGTTGGCACCTGGGCGCGACTGCAGCGACAGAAATAGCTGTGTAATGAGACCAGCATCACGTTTGAGCATGCCAAGCTTGTCATTCTGTTTGTTGGATGGAACATGGCGGAATGTGGACAGCCCAGTACGTGAAATGATATCGGTCACTGATGCTGATGCATTCTCCATTCGAGTTTTGACGTAATTGGCATAATTTCATGCCTGTGTCTCGAGCCCCATGTAATGACGGTCCTACCTCAGCTTCCATAACGCGCTGGGAGTCAAGGGTGAGGAGCTCTGAACTATCCAACAAGAACGGATTTCCCTTTTCTCTGAAAACCTGGGCTAGGGCTCTGACATCCTTAACGAATTGGAGCTAAAGGCTGTGGTTTTCTTCGTAATGAGGATTGACGTCGATGTTTGTGGAGAATGTGGAAGCTCGTTGAAACTCATGAATCACGCGCATCTTTTCTGGTACAGCGATGATCTTCTCAAGGATCTCAGGATCATCGTAGAGATACTTCACACCACTTTCACTCTTCAGATACTTAGTTGTTTGTTCATAGGACTGGTCCTTCGCCATTAGGCTGAATTTCGCCTCGCTTCGCTGCACCACGAAGTTGCCTTGGAGGAACTCCCGGTAGACTGCAGTGTGTTGTCTTTCCAGATCGACCATATCCCTCACATGGATTGGCAGCCAACGTGAGTAATGAGTGTGGTCGAAGACAAAGAACCAGGGGCAGAGCTCATCCAGAACCTGCACGTACAGGATGAAGTCACCTTCTCTCAGTGAACGGACAAACCTACAGTTCAGCAGCTGGAGGTCCATAGTTTGAGACCAGTAACTGAACTAGTAGGATTGCTGCCGCTGTTGCTCACTCCACTTCTCAATGGGCTCGGAGGCACCATCACCACTGCCTCCACTTGATACGTACTCATTGTAAGCCTCTTGCTTCAGGATGTAGAGGGTGAGAAGGCTCACCTGATTGGCATAGCGAGTCCTCTTTAGATGGTGGTCGGCAAGGGCAGACGAAGCGCGCCCACTTGTCAATACCACAGCTCCACTGAGTACTTCATCCCACCCAGAGCCATTGAACCACTTCCCCATCATAGCCTGCATGGCCATTTCAGTGTGCAGAGCACCCAGCATCACGACATACCTGTCCTTTCCCAGGGTCTCCGGCCACTACCACTGTACTTGTTTGGCGATGGCATACAACGGCTAGTCCATGCCGATCACCGGAATTTGTCCAGGATTGAGGAAAGCGATGGCACCTTTGATAAGATTCATGGAGTGCTTGATCATTGATGGAGATGCTGCTTTGTCAGGAAAAAGAGGAAGCACACCGATCTCCGCACGAGGTCTGATATTAGCACCATGCTGGAGACTGGAACTGAACCCGGCCCATGTGACTAGATCTCCTTTTTCAAGTGACTCCTTCGTGTTGAGCATTGATGATGAATGTGCCAGCCAAGCTTCATCTTTCACTTGCGCACCAGGAATGTTATCCTTTCCAGGTCTGAAGGTCCCTTCACGTTTCTCGAGGTAGACATCCTTATTGCGCAATTCAGCTGGAGGAACAACAACTGTATAGGAAGCTGGCAGCTGGGGCTTTGATGAAGAACTCGCACTGGGATCACTGAGACATAGATCTCTGACAACTCTCATGTTCTGCTTGGAGAGGTGATTGGTGAGAGAACACGCAGTGCCATGGTACTCATCTTTTGAGTAGTTTGAGCTCTTCCTTTGATCGATGTTATCAATATCACCAGTTGTGAATACACCCATCCTCATGTTAGTCGGCACAACAACTCCATCCCTCAGAATCCTTTCACTTGCATTTAGTGCTAGTGAAGTGGTCACATGTCGCTCACGATCGTGATAAGGATGCATCCTACAACCACGAAAATGCTTTTACTAGATTCTACATACCCGAAAACCTATACCTAGACACCAGGATCATCTTCCTAGGTCAATTTATTCCAAAGTTATGACTATCACTCTGAGTCACTGAGGTGGCCATCTTGGATTTCCGCTAAATGGCCGCCAGAGTGCAGCTTCAAGTTGCTTCCAGCAATTTTGTTAGGGCATGGTCTTAACTAACTGCATGCAAAAGGACAAAGTTTTTACCAGAAATGCACGATTCTACGGTATAATAACAACAGCCGACCCCACTATTTATCTACCAACCCATTTTTTTTATTGTATGGAAGAATGAATAGCTGGGTTTGCTGCGTGCCGATTGTCATCACTGGGAATCGAACCTGGGACCGGTGGATTCGTAGTCAGCGATGCTAACCACTACACCACCGAGACGCCTATATTCAAATTGCTTACGTGTCTTCCGAGTTGTCAATGTTGGGAGCTGGCAATCCTGAAATGCTAAATTAAACGCAAAACTATTTTCCTCCCTCTAAATTAAAATGGAAAATCCATACATGCATACATTCATACATACACAAGGATTAGCAGAGATATTTATTAAAATTAGGCAGAATAATACAATATCAAAAGTTGTAAATAGACATAACATAGCTGATTTTGTGATGGGCGATGCACAAATGCGGACATACTGTAAAGATACAGTACAATACTGTTTAAAATTTTGGAAATATCAATGGTATATAAGTATTTATAACCATCATCAGATGTATATGTACATTTTGAATGAGGCAGTATAGTATAAAACACTTACAAATATAAATTATTTTAATGAATAATTACAGAAACAAAGATATATTATGTTAGAATTCAGTGTATCCCTTTTTTGCCTTCATAAGGACTTGGACTTTGTTAATAGTGATCTTCGTGTGTTTTTTATCACTAATATTGGAATATTGAACCTGGGGGAGGGACAACTTCTACCAGGCGCGTCCCTCGGGTGGCGGATGAGGGAATACCGTAGAGGCGCTCACACTCCTATACGGCAGCTCCGAATATGATGAATAAGGGGCCGTGGACCAAGCAGGCTGCAGAGGGATGGCAAACCGGCTGTCGTAACTCTGCCAAGAAACCCAAAATGACGGCATATAACGAAGACGAGAATATGGCTACCGTGTTCGGGAGAACCGACGCACCTGCTCACTCAGGACCATAGGTGAGAGGTGACCGAGCTATGGGGTCCACGAAGAAAGTAACCTAGATAGTGACTGTGAATATAAGAACTTTACGGAAACCTGGAAAAATAAATTGCACAATAAATGAAATTAACAGATATACTGTAGATGGCACGTGATGGGCCTCTTCGAAACTCACTGTGTGGGAAGAGGCGAAATGGTAATCGACGGAATCAAATTGTTATACGCGGGAAGAGAAGATGATGCACACCGAAAGGGCGTGGCAATCATGTTGAACAAGAATGCAGCGAAATCTTACATCGAACATAACCCGATCTCGTGAAGACTAATATCGGTTACAATGAGAGGACGACATCACAACGTTAAAATAGTGAAAGTATAAGCTCCAGATTGTGCGCACTGCGATGAAGAGGTGGAGAATTTCTATGCAGCACTAGAGGATGAAATAAGGAAGACGAAGGAAAAGGAAATACTTGTTGTAATGGGCGACTTTCATGGTAAGATAGGAACTGATCGCAGAGGATTCGAGGATGTGATGGGACCATTCGGAACTGGTGAGAGGGGAGAGAGGAGAGAGGTTACTCGAGTTTTGCCAGCAAAACCAATTAATTTAACAAACACTAAATTCTACCATCGTCCGAACAAAAGACATACCTAGAATCACCCGGACCAAATCCATTGGAGCTGTATCGACTTTTTGCTGATAAGGAAGAGATGGGCAACATCATCCCGGAATACCAAAGTAATGAGAGGAGCTAAGTTTGACACTAATAGTATGGGCGAAAAATGGGAGAGTGCAATTGCAATGTTGCAAATGTTGATTAATGTTGAGGAGTGTTGCAATGGTTTATGCAACAAGGGGATGGGCGATGTTCAAAATGGGGAAGGGTCTTGCAACAAAAGGAAGGGGTTACCCCCCAAATTGCAATGAAGGGGGAAGCTTTGGGGGGAAGGGAGGATTACCTCCAGCCAAAGGGGTAACCTTAACCTAAGAGAGAGAGAAGGAGGAGGAGAGTCTTTGGGGAAGAAGGTGGGATGTCCTCAACCCCCAAAGGGAAACCCTAACCTAAGCAGAAGAGAGAGTTGTTTCATCCACCGGAGTCAGCCGCATAATGAGCGTCAAGAGGATCCGCAGCTGTTATATAGAGGGTCTTGAGTTGCCAGATACCACTTTTTTTTTATTTATATATTAAAGGCAGGGTTGCCAGAGAGCACTTATTTGTTTATTTATATAGAGAAAAAGTGTCAGATAACACCATTTTATTTATTTTTTATGTATAGATAAGTTACTATTTAGTGTTTTCTTTTATTTATATAAGGAGAGTTGTCAGATAACAACATTTATTGTAATTTTAATTTCTGGAACGGTTGTCAGTTGTTTTATTTATTTATATATAGATGAGTTGCCAGAGGCCACTATATAATTTAATTACATGGAGGAGGTTACCACTTGTTTATTTATTTATTTATTAAAGGCAAGAGAGATGGGGACGTTCTCCTTAAGTTGCTCAGCAAAAGAACTAATTCAATACATTTAAACGCAAAACGAACCCCAATATTAACACTAAAAGAAATACACTTGACTCTATATTAATCCATGGTTAGCGAAAGAAATAAATAAAACACCAAATTGACAACAGAAAACGCAAGCAAAAATAACAATACACACTTTAATATATATATATATGTATATATATATATATATATATATACTTTTATATTATTATTCTATATTTCTATATTTTTTATAAAGAAAATTCCGCGAAATCAAAGTTATTGATTGAGGAATCGCAGTTCATTTGTTTTCAATTAATTCGTACTTTCATGCTAGTATATTAAATTTGACAATAAACATTATAAATATTCTCATAGAATATAATTTTAACAATGTCTACATACCTTTGTCAAACCTTTCTTTGAAAGCATTTCTGGACAAAAATATACATCGAGGTAAACTCGACACACGAAAGAAACGCCTCTTTTGCCCGAAGCTACTCCAAAAGATCATGTATAACGCACTTTCACCCAAAAGACAAGGATTCACCTCTGCTTACTCCAAATATTATTTCTGTCATTATTATTACTATTGCTAATTTTAAATGCTATTATACCTATATACAGAGAGAGAGAAAGTTAATTTTCGAAGAACTGAGGACGGCACACACACACACACACACACACCACACACACACGGCGAGTGATTTGAAATCACTGTTAAAAATTATAATTATCAGAAATCAACTTAAAGGAGTTGATTCGTGTTATACAATCTTTTCGCTTTGAAGAAACGCATGTCGTGGACCTGAATACATTGGTAGGAGTTTTACCGAGCAGTCAACCCAGCGATTGTCATATCATTATTATTACGTGCTGTGATTTCACGAAGGTCAAGCTTATTGCGCCTCCTCTCGAGTTGGCCTGATGAAGTAGTGAGTTGGCTTCTTTTACTATCCACCTCACAGGTACATCCACCTCATCGGGGCTTGTATGTACCAAGCGTCTAATCTTCTTTTGCACTCCATAGATTTTAGTTCCTACTTTTTTTCCGTACCGTACCAGTTGAAATTTCTCAGTTAAACTTCATATAAAAACCAAGCGACTTCTAAAACTTACTACATTATTATCCCTGTCCCATCATTCATGCATTAAAAAAGTTCTATTTTATTAGTAACCTTCAATTAGCGTCCCCCCCGAATTGTTCATTCTGACGAAAGTCAAGCTTTTTTTTTACTCCGCCTTAGACCTTCAGTTTAACGTGGAATCCGAAACACCAGCAACACAACGTCTTAACCACTAGGTCACCTACGGTACCCATTTATCTACCAACCAATTGTGCGGAAGGATGATCGTTTACCGCGCGCCGGTTGCCGTCACCGGGTCTCGAGCCCGGATGAACTCTGAAACTATTCTTTTTATTATACTTCATTTTGTACAAAAATTACTAAATCCTGTTGGATCTCTACAAAAACATTCTGTTTGTAGAGAACTTCTAGATTTCTTATTTTTCTACTGATCTTTGTTTCATCGGATGTTACTGCGCTGTCTCTGATGATGATTTATGTCAGAATTATGAAGAGTAGTGGCGCTAATAATGTTCCTTGGAGATATTTACAGGTGATCCCTTCAAAAGAGGAAACAAACTTATACAGATGCAAATAAGAGTGACAATGGACAGCTAAAATATGCAGGAACCATGTACAATTAAGGTTGCAACTCATCATTTCTGTATCTGACTTTGGCGGTGAGGCTCTGGTTCGCTCCAGCATGCTGGCTCCTGAACCTAACCTGACCTATGGATCAGACCATAGATTCCCCTTGTACTATAACGACTTGCTGCCGCTTAAATTATATGTCCATTTCCCTTACTAAAATGGGAAAAGTTGAGGATCGAGTAGTAGGCTTGCAAATATTAATGCAAGATATTTATCGTGACAGAGCGTGCAAGTGAACAATTCACTCATTCACCTTGAGATGTGAACATTGAAGATAAATCTACGGAGAGAATGAACCGATAAAGACATCATTATTCGGCCAATCAGTACTTCAATGTCCAAAGCGTGGGCCCGTTATATCGGTGTTACGATTGGTACACAAATTTAACATAGCCCCGCTCAGTTCATTCAGTATAGTTTTCAGATAGTTACTATTTATATCACATGTACTTATCTATTATTAGGAAAATATTCCCCTTATTGTAAGTAATTGACTGATTTTAGTATGAAATGCAAATAGTGTAGAGGAAATGTTCACAACTTCTTAAGGTAACCTGTTCCACGTGTCACAGATCTTATACGTAAAGTAATTCCCACACACACACTAGTGCTAACCCGTTTCAAATCTAACTTCCAACCATTGTTGCGAGTTGAGCTATCATTTAAACTAAGCATGCTTCTAAAATCGACATCGTTGAACCCGTGTAAGAGCTAAAAAACCTCGATGAGTTGACCGCGCAGCCTCCGAGTTTCCAGCGAAAACAAATTCAGGGTGCGTAAGCGTCGACTGTAGCCCATATGCCTAACGGAAGGGATTAACTTTGTGGCCCTCGCCTGCACTCGCTCCAGCCTGTTAATATCTTTCCTGAGTGTGGGCGACCAGAAGTGCACAGCATACTCCAGGTGCGGCTGAACCAGGGAATTGTACAGAGAGTACAATCTCCTTGTTCCGAAATTGAAATTGCTTCCTCATATAATCCAACAGCTTCTGGGCTTTCCTTTCCACCTCTATGCACTGTTTCGTAAACTTAAGGTCGCTGCTAATTAGCACACCCAAGAAGTCCTTTTCCAAATCAGTGGCCTCGATATTACTCCCCAACACGAAGTAGTCCGACTTGGAATTGGTGTAGCCAATGTGCATGACCTTATATTTACCCAAGTTAAACGGCATTTGCCATTTTTCGGACCACTCTCCTACCCTACGTAGAACCGCAGAGTGAGAGAGAAGCGTGTAGTACTCGATATCCGGACAATCAACGAGCCTGATTCTGATATCCGGTAATGGGCACGCAGGTTGGATGCCAAAATTGCAATTAGTTTATTGTTTCATTTATGAAATTTCGGAATATTAATCGGTGCAAATATTTGCGGCGCGCGCACACACACACACACACACACACACACACACAATGATGTTGCAAAACACCCGGCGTTTTGTTCAATGATTTTTTGTATGCTACAGAAAATCGATTTCAAAGGTTCCGTGCGATGATTCCTCATTTTGACTAAGGTCAAGCTTGTCACTCCACCCTAGACCTACAGTTTAACGTTGAATTCGAACTACGCTCCAGCACGGGCGGTCAGAAATTACAAAGTCATCGTCCGGACTCGATCTCTCAACCTCCCGATCAGCACCCAGCGTCTTAACCGCTAGGATACCTAGGATACCCATTTATCTACCAACCCAACCAGATATTTTCGTGCATTTTCACGAACTAAACACATTTTATTCACACTCCGGCGCACTATTTGAGAGAAACATATGACCATATTTTTCCTTTTTCCTTAGCGAACGATACTTGTTTCTAAATTCTATTAAAAATTCATGCAGGCCTTTTGCTACAACCTCCTACAAACCTCGTCATTATATATATTAATGTAGTGGTAAAAATACTTCACATTCTCCATTATGACAAGATTTACATTCTCAGCAGCCGTAGGGTACGAGTACTCGGTATGATGCAACATGACATAATACCACTTGTCAGACCCACTCATCAACAAGACTCACTAACCATAACCGTTGCTTCTCTTTTGCACGTGTTGTTTCTTCCACTTCAAGGTATATGTAAGCGTTTATACAGTTTAGTCCTACAACATAGTCCATTACATCGTTTGTGCAGCGAAATCCTGCAGTGCTCTAGCCAGAATAGCCGTAGAGTATGTGAACTTCTTGTTTCTCAAGCTTCGCACGGTTCAATGTAGCCTTAAAATTATCAAAGGAGGGTGGAATAGGGAGTTTTTCAGTGTCCACCACAGCTTCACACTTTACCGAATACCACTTCATAAAACTCGAGCACGCATTATTAAAGGTAGCCATTACTATTTTTCGTCTACGTGAGATTTCTTCAAATACACGTCTGAGATCCACGGCTTGCAGCGCTCAACTGAGCACGCATTGGTAGAGATATGCCTAGGTAGTAGCAGGAGTCACGTGGCCATTGATCGATCAGACAGGGGGGGCGGGGGAGCTTACGACAGATAATTCAAATTAATTAATTTATTAATATCTTACCACCTGATAATTTCTTGGAGAAAGAATAAGCGCGAGATAACCCATAATAAAAGTTACGCTAGAAATTCCTGGGATACTGGGGCACAATAGTATCCCGGGTAGAGTTTAATGGTTAAACTTACAAAAACTTATAATAATTTTGATACTACGATTTCAAGGTTTTACGCACTTCTCTGTTCATAGTAAAACAGGCGTAAGTTTTCTTCAAAACTGATATTAAGTCAGTTTCGATTTAAGCTTACGTAATGTTTAGTTTACTTTAAACTTACATTTTGTTATGTATTGAAACCAATTACTTATTTGAGGTTTGATGATTCTTCCTCTTTCGAGCTCTGTTATCTAAATGCTCTTCACTCTGTGGTCCTTAAGGTTTTCAGTCCTATTTATTAATGTTGTCTTTTAAAGGATAGGACGTAGAAATGAATTCTTACTGTGATAACTTTATTCTCAAATGAAAGGAGTTAAGTTTCTTTAGAGGAGTATTGAGCTGGTGAAGGAGAGAGTAGGTCTTCTCTTACAAATCCCACTTTTATAGTATTCAACAAGCGGTAGCTCGCTATTGCCCTCCGGGCAGGTAGCAGTATATGTCACAATATATGTAGCAGTATATGTCACAGCTAGCTGTATATCGGGACTACCAAACTATTAGCGGGACTACCAAACTGCTCTCTCCCATTACCCCCATCTTTCCCCCATTATCCCCACCCCTCCCCCATCCCATTACCCCCACCCCTCTCCCTCATTTACCCCCATGACCCCCCATGACCCCCACCCCTACCCCATTTACCCCCACCCCACCCTTCCCCAATTATCCCCAGGGGGAAGGGGCTGGCACCTTGCAACAATTGATCAACATTGCAATTGCATATATGCACTCCAACATCTTGCGGTCATACTACTATCTTGGAAGATTGTGCAATTATACAGTGTTCTTCAACCTGGGTATCGTTTTCGAAGTATTTACATTCACTTGTAATAGACATTAAATGACTCGTGCTCGGCCGCGGAGTGACCTAGGACCGGGAAACTTGATTTAGCACGGTCCAAGAAGCTCTGCAGGAAATCATTTAAGTTTTCAGATTTTTACAGATTATAATTTTTACAAGCGAAATCGAATTAAAATCATTAACATTAAATTATAGTATGTTTATGCATGAATGAGGTGGCAAGGGTAAATGCGTTATACCCCATTTTGAATATATATATATATATATATATATATATATATATATATATATATATATATATATTTTTTTTTAGGATTTAGTAATTTTTGTACAAAATGAAGCATAATAAAAAGAATAGTTTCAGAGTTCATCCGGGCTCGAAACCCGGTGACGGCAGCCGGCGCGCGGTAAACGATCATCCTTCAGCACAATTGGTTGGTAGATAAATGGGTACCCTGAGTGACCTAGTGGTTAAGACGCTGTGTTGCTGGTGTTTCGGATTCCACGTTAAACTGAAAGTCTAAGGCAGAGTAAAAAAAAAGCTTGACCTTCATCAAAATGAACAATTCGGGGGATGCTAATCGAAGGGTACTAATAAAGTAGAACTTTTTTAATGCATGAAGGATGGGACAGTTGGTAATAATGAAGTCAGTTTTAAGGAGAAGTCGCTTGGTTTTTATATGAAGTTTAACACTGAAAAATTTCAACTAGTACGGTACGGAAAACAGGTAGGAACTAAAATCTATGGAGTGCAAAAGAAGATTAGACGCCTGTTACATACAAGCCCCGATGAGCCGGGTGTACCTGTGAGGTGGATAGTAAAAGAAGCCAACTCATTACTTTATCAGGCCAACTCGAGAGGAGGCGCGATAAGCTTGACGTTCATGAAATCACAGCACGTAATAATAATGATATGGCAATCGCTGGGTTGACTGCTCGGTAAAACAGCGCCATTTCCTGACTGGTTGTCTGATGCAAACCCTTTAAGTTGATTTTTTATAATTATCATTTTTAACAGTGATATCAAATCAATAGTGTGTGTGTGTGTGTGTGTGTGTGTGTGTGTGTGTGTGTGTGTGTGCCGCCTTCAGTTTCTCTCTCTCTCTCTCTCTCTCTCCTCTCTCTCTCTCTCTCTCTCTCTGTATAAATATAACAGATTTTAAATTCAGTTCTTACTTCATTAATAATAATAATAATAATAATAATAATAATAATAATAATAATAATAATGAAATTAATACATGGTGTGAGCGGTGGTAAATCCTGGTCTTAGGCAACGAATTTGGGTCAACCACAGCCTCGGGAAAATCACATATTTCTTTTCTGTGAGCGAATTATACTTTCTCCCTCTTCTTGGTTGGGCAGCGAAGTTGTTTTAATGTAAATGTATTTTACTTTGTTTTACATTTATATAAGAATGTGTGTGTGTGTGTGTGTGTGTGTGTGTGCAGTATGTAATTAGTATATTGCATGCATTTTTATTTTGTTGTTAATTAAATATACTGGCATGAAAGTACGAATTAACTGAAAAGAGATGAACTGCGATTCCTCAATTACTTTGATTTCGCTGAAATTTCTTTATAAAAATATAATAATAAAGGTATTATATATATATATATATATATATATATATATATATATATATATAAAGTGTACTATTATTTGGCTTGCATTTTATGTTGTCAATTTGGTGTTTTATTTATTTTGGATTAATTGAAAACAAATTGCACGCATTTTTCTTTTATTATTAATTAAATAATTGGGGTTCGTTTTGCGTTTAAATGTATGTATTAAATTAATTCTTTTGCTGAGCAAATTAAGGAAACCGTCTCCCTCTCTCTTGCCTTTAATAAATAATATAATTAAAATAAATGGTGCTGTATGGCAAACCTGCATATATAAATAAATAAAAACAATAACTGGCAACCGTTCAAGAAATAAAAATTACAATAAATGGTGTTATCTGGCAACTTTCCTAATAGAAATAAATGAAAACAATAAATGGCAACTCATCTATATATAATTAAATAAATAAATAGTGCTCTCTGGCAACCTTGCCTTTAATATATAAATAAACAAATAAATGGCAACCCCTCCATATAATTAAAAGTGGTATCTGGCAACTCCAGACCCTCTGTATAACAGCTGCGGATCCCCTTGACGCTCATAATGCAGCTTACTCCGGTGGATGAAACAACTCTCTCTCTCCTTCTTAGGTTAAGGCTTAGGTTAGAGTTTCCCTTTGGGGGGTGAGGACGTCCCACCTTCTCCCACAAAGGCTCTCCTTCTCCTTTCTCTCTCTCTCTTAGGTTAAGGTTACCCCTTTGGGGGAGGTCATCCTCCCTTCTCCCCCAAACCTCCCACCTTCATTGCAATTTGGAGGATAACCCCTCCCCTTGTTGCAAGACCCCTCCCCCTTTTCAACAACCCCCTCCCCCTTTCAACAGCCCTTGCAACATCCCCTTTGTAACACCCCCTCCACCTTTGCAACATTGATCAACATTTGCAACAATACAATTGTAATTGCACTCTCCCATTTTGCGCCCACCCTAGTGACACTGATCACGAAATGGTAATGACTAACATCAAACTAAGGTTCGTAACCGCAAAGAGCGGATTCAGTCGAGACTGAAAGTTAAACAAAAACTAAGGGAACCAAACACCGGTCGAGTACAAGAGAAGAATCTAACAGATTCGAGACAGAAGTGAACACGGCAAGCAGCCAGGGAAATCTATGGCAGAAAGACAGACATTTTATTACGGGAGGCAAAGGATGACGGAAGAGATTCTTGATAAATGCGACCAAAGAAGAGAAGCAAAAAATAAGCGAAACAAAGAGTCTACAGAAGGAAACATAGAGCACCTCAAACGGCTACGAAGAGAAGTTGATCGCCTATGCAGAGAAAGAAAGAAAAGATAGATAGAGGAGAAATGTGACAAATGTGAGATAAGCTTTCGCACGGGAAATTCTAGAAAACTCTACAAAACAGTCAAAGAAATTTTACTAATACCACACCAAACTCCAATGTAATAAGAAATGGGAGAGGAGATATAACCGCCACCAAAGAGGAAGTAAAGAGAATATGGAAAGAATACTATCAAGAAGTTTTCCGAGGAAGTGGTGAATCAGTAAACCTCGAACAATTTCCAGAGTTGGAGTGGAGGGGTGACACAGAGGAGACGCCGCCAATTCTACAAAGAGAGATAAGATGGCACATTGCATCATTACCAGCTGACAAATCTTCGGGACCCGATGACCTATAAGGAGAACTGCTTAATGCAGGAGATGAGCCTGTAGTGCTATGGCTCACAACTTTAATACAACGAGCGCTGGAGGGAGGAGAAATACCGGAAGACTGGCAACAGGGCGTAATTGTCCCAATGCACAAAAAGAGAGGACATAACGATATGTGGGAACTATAGACCAGTATGTCTACTATCGCACGCCTACAAAGTGATGACAAGGACCCTACAACAAAGAATAAACCCTAGAGAGGAGGAGCTTCTTTCAGAAGAACAAGCATGGTTTAGAAAGAACAGAGGAACGGCTGATCAGATATTCTCAATCAGACAAATTGCTAAGAAAAGATGGGAATATGGCAAGGACACCGTCTGTGTATTCATACGTTCTAAATAGGCCTTTGACTCGGTGTGGAGGGAGGGTTTGGTTCAGGTATTAAAGCGAGGAGATTCGAGTAAAGAATAGTGACACTGATCCAAAGGTTATATGCAAAGACAAAAGCAATGGTAAGGAAAGAAAGCATAATAACAGATCCGTTTGCAACAGAGAGGGGTGTAATTCAGGGTTGTCCTCTGTTCCCCCACCTCTTCAATCTGCTCCTGGAAGCAGTAATGAAGGATGTGCTAAAGGAACACGAAGGAGCGCTAAAAATAGGAGGAGAAAGCATCACAGATCTCAGATATGCCGATGATATCGTATTGTTTGCGGAGTCGGAGGAAGAAGCCAGGGAAATGCTTAAAAGAGTTGAGGAAACATACAGGGTGTACATAAAGTCAGGATCTATTTTTGTGAAGCACTTGGAAATTATATGGAATTCAATCATAAAATGATAAAGTGGTAACATTTATTAAATAATTAAGAGTAGGATTCGACGTGACGCCCATCAGTATCCCTGCACAGCTCAAATCGTTCCGCAGCATTTCTAAACACATTCTGGAGCATTTGCGGGGTTATGTTATCTGCAGCAGTTCGTATACGTGTACGTAAGTTTTCAAGACTCGTAATCTTCGTCTGATAGACGTGCGACTCGATAAAGCCCCATGCAAAGAAATCTAAAGGGGTTAAATTTGGTAATCTCGCTGGCCAAGGTCTGTTGCTTCCGCGTCTGATCCAGCGATTTGGAAAACGTCCATTTAGATAATCCTGAACAATTTTGGCATAGTGACAAGGAGCACCATCATGTTGATAGACGACGGGGATAGGATTGTTAGTACCGTCGTCTATTAACATGATGGTGCTCCTTGTCACTATGCCGAAATTGTTCAGGATTATCTAAATGGACGTTTTCCAAATCGCTGGATCGGACGCGGAAGCAACAGACCTTGGCCAGCGAGATCACCAGATTTAACCCCTTTAGATTTCTTTGCATGGGGCTTTATCAAATCGCACGTCTATCAGACGAAGATTACGAGTCTTGAAAACTTACGTACACGTATACGAACTGCTGCAGATAACATAACCCCGCAAATGCTCCAGAATGTGTTTAGAAATGCTGCGGAACGATTTGAGCTGTGCAGGGATACTGATGGGCGTCACGTCGAATCATACTCTTAATTATTTAACAAATGTTACCACTTTATCATTTTATGATTGAATTCCATATAATTTCCAAGTGCTTCACAAAAATAGATCCTGACTTTATGTACACCCTGTATACCAAATACAAGCTGTCAATAAACGTTGAAAAGACAAAAGTAGTGAACATAGGAAGAGGGGAGGAAGAAGTAAGATTGGAACTGGAAGCATGGCAAATCGAACAAATGAGTGCATTTAAATATCTAGGAGCTTACTTCACTAAAGAGAACGATACATACAGAACAAAAGCAGAGACATTAAAACTGGAATATGGAGTAATGAATAAACTAGGCAAATTATGGAAGGGCAATCAAATTACAACCCAATTGAAAGTTAGACTCTATGAAACAATAGTGCTCCCAACCATATTATATGGCGCAGAGATTCTGGATTTTAAGGGTAAAGGAGAGAAGGAAAATAAATGCATTTGAGATGTATTGCTTAAGAAGGATATGTAACGTGAGATGGATAGACAGAATCACCAACGTGGAAATAAGGAATAAGACTAACGTGAAAATAACAGAAGAAAAAGGTACAGACGCCGTGAAAGGGACCCAACCCAGCAGCAACTGGACGGGACTTAAGTAAGTAGTAAGTAATATTGGAATAGTCATCCAAATATTTTGCAGATCTTTCTGCAATTGTTCAGTATTAGATGGCTTCAGTTTCCTTCTCAACATTTACATAGTCCTATTAGTGGACCAGCCAAAATTAAAAAATCGACTTTGAACGGCGTTTTTTGTTAATAACTGGCACCCATGGTAAATCAATGTACCTGTGGGCAGGGCCGCATTTAGGGGGTGGCGCACCGGACAAATGTCCAAGGCCCCGCGCCCGATGGGCCCCGCAAATTTCAATTAAAAAAATTAAACATCACGTATTTGCCATCCGCGACGAGTTTTACTTTTTCCGGCAGGCGGCATGGCATCAAACATTCTAATATCCGCTTTGATGGTGTTTAAATTGTTGTCCTTTGTACTCATTTCTAATGTTGTTACTTCTTGTTGTTTCTGTTGCAGATTCATGATTTATGTTCTTATTGTTAGCATCGTAATACGTACAACATGGAAACGAGCCGTGACCGGGATCGAAGGAGGAAATATAAACCCGGTAGTGAAAAGCGTAAGGATAAGAAGGCAGAGAAGAGTTTCTTGCGACGGTGCCGAAACTGACTAATTGGATTAAATCATCAGCAACTAGTCAGCCCCTTCAGCAGGCCCACCAGCTGCCTCCGCTACTTCAGCAGCTGCGTTTTCAGAAGACGCGTCTACATCAGTGCGTTCAGCAAGCCCAGCAGCTGCCTGAACTACTTCAGCAGCTGCACTTTCAGGAGACTCGTCTACGTCAACCCCTTCAGCAGGCCCACCAGTTGCCTCCTCTACATCAGCAGCTGCGTCCTCAGAAGACCCATCTATGTCAGTGCGTTCAGCAGGCCCACCAGCTTCAGGACATGCAATTAATTACATTAGTTTGTGGCCACAAGTGCTGACCGATGACTTTAGAGAGTTCTGGATAGAGCGGGGAACATCAGATTGCGAAATTATGACAGCGACTTCAGTAACTCTTCAACTACTGAAAGTGGTACAACACGCCGATGTACGAAGACATTATTTGTTAAGAAACATAGCCTGACGAATGAAGGATTGAGGTGTCATGGCTGTGCTATTCTGAGTCCACAGGCTGTGTTTACTGTTTTGTCTGTAAATTAATGTCGAGGGCGGACAGCAAGTTCACAATCGGGTTCAACGACTGGAAGCATGGTAGACAATCGGTCGAAGCACACGGAAAATGTGAGCAACATATGGAGTCGATGAGATATTTGTTGGTTAGAAAGTCTGTCTTCGGCCGTGTTGATTCGAAACTGGTGAACCAGTTTGAAAAGGAGTGCAACTACTGGCAGGACGTTTTGCGGCGCTGTGTCGACGTTATCAAGTATATCACGTCACGAGGACTAGCAATTCATGGACACGACTCCCGTTTCGGTTCACCAAACAACGGCAACTATTACGGAATTTTTGAAGTTTTAAGTAAGTATGACAGTTTTCTAGCTGCGCATATAAGCGAGCATGCTAACAAAGGTAGCGGACACACCTCGTATCTCTCTGAAACAGAATCCCAGACGGAACGTGAAGACGTGCGACAGATTTTATCGGCATATGAACACAAACGAACTGAAAGGAACATTCCCAAACATGGAAATAGCAATGAGAATATACCTGTGTACGTTTGTCACGAACTGTTCTGGTGAACGTTCATTCTAGAAACTCAAACTGATCAAAAATTACCTTCGCTCCACAATGGGCCAGGAGCGCCTTTCGTCCCTGGCGCTGTTGAGTATAGAGCATGAGGTGTTGCAGTCGGTGAGTTTCGAGGGTACAATCACGCAGTTTTCCAAACAAAAAGCCAGGAAGCGTCGTATGTAATATTCATTACAAATCTACACTCTATCTACAGTACAGTAAGCTGTACAGTTTAGCTGTTTATTAAGTGCATTACAACTATGTAGCTGTTTATTAAGTGCATTATGATAACTGTGGAGATGTTTATTAAGTGAATTACAACTGTGTAGCCTACTAGTGTAGCTGTATACACTGTATGTGTACATAGTTAAGTTATAGTCTTTAATACCACATTAATAAGCCAAATGGCTTCCGCATGTGTTTTGTGTGTTAAAAAAATATATCTGTTATGTGCATTACAAAATAAGTCATTCATTAACACACTAAAATAATATATCCCGAGAAATAGTTTGCCCAAGGCCCCGCACACTGTAAATGCGCCCCTGCCTGTGGGTGAGGAATAAAATGCAGGTGGATGCCACTCTCGCTTTTGGCTTTGAAGGTCATTTTCGAGATCAACTGTGCAAAAAATTATATTTTCTAATTTTAATTTTAAAAAAATATTCTGAGCCAATTGGTTTGACCAAATGTTTCATTTTTCCACACTTAGTGATAAAAAGTATGATGACGCTTATTCCATCCGAATTACCAACTCAAGGTCAAATTCAAGTTAATCACGACCGAAATTGTGCTAAAAATTTGTGATTTTTTATTTTAATTAGCGAAAAAAAACATTGAGCAAATTTGTTTGTCAAAACATTTTATTTTAACATGATTAGTGCCTAATAAGTTTGATGGCATGAATTAAGTACTCAGTAACAGAATTATCACAACTAAATCACAAAAGAGTAAATATAGCCCCATAACTATACAGTTTACACACTAGTAACATCTACAAGTTCACGTTTCTTGATGAACAGCACCGAAATGCTGCACTGACAGTCACAATTGTGTGGATTGCAATCACTTAAGAACAGAGTTATTAGTTCCTTACAGCACATTCCAGCTTCTCTCGATTTCAGCCCGGAAGAGAGACATAGATCTACTGTCCAGCTGGGTTACAGCAACCGCTGTCGTCACAACCACAAGCTGTCGTACACTTCATCCTTTTTCTGAAGCAGTTGCAGCTAGGTGGCTTGCATTTTTTCTTGCAACCACAAGCAACAAGCTCCAGGCAGGCTTTAGGGATTGGAGGAAGTCTTGTCCACACTGGTAGGAGCCTCCCATCTTCCAACTTCCAGGCTGAAGTGTCCACCGGATCTTCAACATCTACGTGCTCTTTGTCAGCCTGGAGCCATATTTTGGCCTGATGGTTTGCCTGCTTGGCGTGGAGTTCCAGGGCATCCTTTGTCGGTGGGAGCATTTCCAGTCTTCTTGGCCTTCCCAAAAAGGTGAACTCTGGCGTCATCAACTGTGTGTTGTTCCGGGGTGCCATACAAATGACACACAAACTTCTCAATATCTGCGATATCCCCATCTCGACCAATGCCGTGCAGCAGGAGTGGGTGGTCACTGAACACCTTCCAACACTTCTTTTTTCTATGACCACTGAAGGACGAGACTGTGTCACACCCGGTCAAAGCGTGGAAGCTGACCAGGTTGTCCCTGACTGGGGGCGACAAACTCTTGAATACATCGTGCACGGGGTAGCATTTTCTTGGCCGTTCTGCACACCATCCACACTTCAGCGACCTTGGTGCAAACGAAGTGAATCAGCAGCACCATTACATCAGTATCTCTGCACACTACCAGTATTCGTTTATAGCCCTGGAACGCTGCATCACATGAGTGAAGGATGAGCCTGGTGTCCTCTTCATGGTTACTATGCAGTGGAACGTCATGTCGCCTGGTTGACCGTACTTCAGTGGCTTCAGAGAAGCCACCCCCTGTCACCAGCTGACATCTTTCTTGAAGATCTCTGCCCTTCTCATTGATGACGTTAGACAGAAACAAGGCTAGGTCAGCCTTGTTTGTATCCATGGCCATGAAAGTTTTCCACACTTCGGGCAGTGGAACTTGTGGGCCATCAATGACTTTCCGAATCGGTTTCTTCTTGCTTGCACGCTTTGTCCTGGTAACTGCTTTGATCGGTCCTTCCACTGCGTACCGATCAAAGATGCCATCAACTCTTGTTGTATGTTCATTGAAATAACTCGTCACGGGCTTGAAGAACACTTCAGCATAGTCGCCGAATGTCCGACAGCCGTCAGGCTTGCCAAGAGCTTGGATGAGTGCATGGCCATCTATCATCACACAGGTCTTCAGATCAGAGGTTGGAACCTCTGAGCTTATGGTCTGCTGAGCCATCAGGATGTTCATCAGCTCAGACTTCGATGTCGAATTCATCTCTCCTCCTGCCTTCGCCAGACTAAATGGGACTGGGGACAGTTCATGCTTCAAGACGTTGACCATCTCCACCATGCGACCTGCGGTCGCGGCATTCAGGAGCCGCTGTAGTAGCTTTCTGTCAGCTTTGATGGTCTTCTGCATGTTCTGCTTGGTGGAAACTGTAGCTTTGTACACATCAGCGAAGGTTTTCGACCGATGTTTCTTCATCGTTTCATGGAAGCCTACTATCTGTTCAATCAGTCTCTCCTTCATGAAGCCGATTACATGCTGCTTTCCTCGATCCTGAGCTGTCAGCAGGTTCTCCACAACATCTGTGGGTGCAGTGTCTTTGGTTGCCAGTGAAACAAGTGGGATGTTAGTGGCGGCATCTGTATCTCCTGCTTCACTCACGTGAACTCTGAAGACGTCAAACTGCTTCAACTGCTGAACTAGCTTCATGACATCATGAGCGTCACGCCTAGTGCGAGAAGGCAGACTGTCAACCCGAGTGAAGGTGGCTTCCCCATCATCATCTTGAAGATTGAAGAGGCATCTTGTGTCTTGAGAGATGCGTGACCGCTCTGACCATGTGATGCAGAACCTGTCTCTTGCTTGGTCATTCTTTGTGATGCCGATGATACCATTGTGCATCTTGCATGTACGATTTATCCATTCGGTTGCCTGATCAGCTGGAACTTGGTTGAAGCGCTTCGCCGTCCTCTTGACGACAAAGTTCCCATTACAGAACTCTGCATGAACTTCTGGTGCTGACTTCTCAAGACCTCTCATATCAGCCAAGTAGACCGGCCCCCAACGTGCATAGTTTGTGTGGTCATAGATAGTTAGCCAAGGCAGCATTGCAGCAAAGGCTTCTATGTGGAGACTCCACATGCCATCTCTCTGAGCTCTGATGAAGGCCAGTAGGATCTCTACCATTTCCATGTAGGATGACCACAGCATGAAGTTGGGATTTTCAGAGTGCTGGTCATTGAATTCCTCCATGAGACTGTGGAATTTCTCATCTGCCAAAACGTCTGAGAAGTTGTCAACAGCATCGCGCATCTCATCTATGTCAGCTCTGTCTTTAAAAAGCGAAGCAACATTGAGGGCAAGCTGTTTGACGTTCTCATCTCCGTTGCCAGTTGCAGCCAGCCATGACTCAAGCATCTGCCACTTGATGCGCCACAGTGCCTCACACGTCAGCTGGTGACCTCTCACAGCTCGGTAATAGGCCTTGCCGTCCAGCATTGTCTCAGTGGTGTTAGCCGCGTACACACCTGCCTCTGTCCATAAGTCACCAATTCCCACAATGGCTTTCAGAAAGTTGAAGCAGATATGGAGGCCTCCCATGAGCAAGATCACGTTGGCAAATTTCGAGTTTGCCCAGACTAGTTCCTTACCCCTGCTGTACAGAGGCTGATCAGCAGTGATGATGGTGTACTTCTGGCTGACATACTCAGAAATGGCCATGAAGCGATTGATGACGGTGGTCATGGTGTCATTGTCATCTGCTGGTGCCTGCAGGATTGGCAACATCCCGGCGGTCGTTACTGGTGGATCCGCAGTGCTGACAGATTGATTGAATGCTCCCCAGCTTGGAACGGACATCGCTTCATCATGGATGCGTGACACCACCCAGGCCAAGTCCTTGGCACGTGCCCGGTCCCTCTCAGGTTCATGTGACAAGTCGTCTATGTCAGTGTCGTAGCCAGGAGGAGATGGCCTCTTGCCAGATGGGAGGGTAGCCTGGTCCAGCCTTTGGAACTCCTGTAGGTCATCAGGTTTGATAGATTTCGATCTCTTGTGCTTGCCACCCTTTTGGCCATGACTCTGCTGTGGAGGGGGCCTCTCTGCCATACCATCAGTTGAGTGCTGTGGAAGGTGTTCTTCCCGTCTAAGGTTGACTCCAAGACATCTATGTTGTCACAAGAGCAGTGAATCATTCTCTCTTTGACGATGGTGTCAGGGATGTAGACACATCCATTCTCAGCATACCTCTCCAGGATGTTCTGAGCGATGGTGGTGTCTATCCTTCTTACAGTGTCGATACCAATAGTGTGATTTGCCGCGTGGAACAGATCTAGGAGTGCTTCTGAGCGGGTGGCTTGGTGCAGAGTAAGACCCAAGCCCACATGCTTTGGTGTCAACTTTCGTCGGTTGGAGACTGCATAGACTATGTCCTGGGCAATGCTACACACACTCTGCTTCACTTTCTGGTCCTCTTCACTTCCCTCATCCACAGCATCCATTCCCCCAAAGAGCAATCGTAGAAACAGGTACAGACTGTCGGGTATGACGCGATCAACATGTTCCTGATCAAGACCTTGCCATGTCTCGGAGTGTCCAGGAGTTTCAAGAAGATCTTGTCGAACCTTCAGAGCCACGTGTACCATATCTTGGAATATGCTGCTAGTGGCACACATGCGGACATCAGCATCTTCATCTTCAGTAGACTCTGACTCAGAGGTGACAGGACCTTGTTCACAAGACTTAGCCAGTGCTTTGGAGATGATGAAATCTGAGCTCTCTCCAGGGTAAATCAGCAGCGGGCCCCTTGACAATGGGCGTACATAGCTGGCGTTTGATCCAAGCAGCCTTTGAACATCTTCGTAGAACGTTGTTCTCCTGGAGTATTTCACGGTGATGCCGGTGTCATTACACATACTCTCGTATCTGTCCCAGACGTCTCCCATGTCGTATACGTGACCACGAGACAGGCCTACTGTCAAGTCTTTGCACAGCTTCGTCATGCACTCATTTTCAGGCCCTTGCTGCTCCTCTGACACCGCTTGTTTTCTAGTACGTCTCTCAAATGTCACCAAACATGCCAGATGATAGCAGCCTTCAACTGCAATCACATCACTCACCGCTGACAACGGTATGCTCATGACAGGGTCGTGTTTGGCACGCTGGATCAAGTCATCTGACTTCTCCATTGTCTCCACCCTGTGCAGTTTCTTTGTGGTCTTCTTTGGCAAAACATGCAGAGGGTCCAGTCAATCACTGGTGTTGAACGTCTACGCTTTGGGGGAAAAGCCTGAGAGCCTGCACTTTTTGTGGTCGCCGATGCACCCATGGTCTGCTGCTGACTTCGCAGCCTTTTGAGTTTGCCTTCAGAGGTGAATAAAGAGTAGCATGATTTATGCCACTTGAGTTCCAATGCATTGAAATCATCCTTGGAATGACTTTCCAGTCTTTGTAAAACATCAAGATAGTAGGTATCTCCCAGGTTCTTTCTCTCATCGCCCACAGTCATAGTTCTTGCTTTTCCTTCTGCTGATGCTGTGCGCAGGTCACCAGCGCTGCTTTGGCAGAAGAAGCAACAATCCTCACTGACATCCTGACGTTTCCTCTTGCGCTTGATGACAGCTACAGGGTCCATTGCTGATGAGCTCCCTATCTGCAAAGACAAGTGGGAATGGCAGTATGTAGTAGCCACAGATATATTGAAACAATTCGAAACATACCTATCCTTCAGCAGTATTATTATTATTATTTTACCAGCTGGCACTGTCTGCACTCTTTTAATTGCATATACCAAACCAATGTCTGGCCAGCCAGTGCACTGAAAATATTCAACATGTGAAAGTATGTTATTACTTGTACTATGGTAGTAGGCACATGCGCACCTCACCCAGCATGCTAAATGTAGTTTTAATGGAAATAAAGACATCCAGAGTCATAGTTACATTCAATTATTATCCATAAAATCACAAAAATATGCTTTATGTGCTAATGATACACCTTTAAACATGTTACATAGAGCCACCACCGAAATGCAAAAATTCGGAATTTTTCAGAATTTGACATTTGTAACCTTGTATGGGACCTTCAAACCCAAAATTGAGAGTGGCAACCACCCACACATCTTGTTTGGCATCCTCAATACTATTCATCTAAAGTGGGTGCCTGCTATTAACAAAAAACGCCTCATTTGGATTCATGTCGGGGTTTTATGATGGCCATTCCATAATTTTTAGTCTTCCAGCTCCCTCCTTCCCTTTCAAATATACTTTTGCAATCTATGTCGTGTGTTTAAGGTCGTTATCTTGTTGGAAGATGAACCTTGTCTAATCAAATGCCTTCCATCTGGTAAAGCACGCAGATGAAAAATTCACTTGCACTTCGCTTTAGTTAGAGTATCATCGATTTCCAAAAGGGAGCCAACTCTAGATGAACTTATGGACCCCCAAACATTGATAGATTCCCCACCATGCCGTCGTACGTACTGTCTTCTTTCAGACCCAAAGATTTCAAATTTTGACTCATCTGTCCACAGTTAACCTTTGCCCAATCAGTCGCGTACAGTGGGCATAATCCTATACATATTTTACCCTCTTCGACTTGTTTCCTAGTCTCAAGTATGGGTTTTCGGCAGCAGTTCTTCCGTTATTCCAGTGTCAGAGTACCAGTATCAATGACAAAGGGGTGCCACGCCCCCAAAGAGCAGAAAATTTAATATAGTAACCTTACCTAACGTAGCCTAAATTTCAAAATAAAAATGTTTGTGTGTAGGTGTGTATATATATATATATATATATATATATATATATATATATATATATATAAGATTATATATACTGTATATACAATATATATATATATATATATATATATATATATATATATATATTGTGTGTGTGTGTGTGTGTGTGTGTGTCTGTATGTGAGACATTATACAATGAACCTTAGCGGCAACCATTCAAATCTATCTTAGATATAACAGTGATATTACACGATCAGAAATCGAGCCACCGACCTCAATCTTCACAGCACAGTACAATATTTTGTTTATGCACCATCAGTGTTATTACTAAAATGATTATATTTATATACCTGGCTGTGTACCTGGCTATATTTATGTACCTGGCTATGTGAGGTGGAGAGCGCAAGAATCCAACTCACTACTTCACCAGGCCAACTCGAGAGGAGGGGCGACAAGCTTGACCTTCGCGAAGTGAGAAATCATCACGCGGAACCTTTGTAAGGTTGTAAGGTAAGGTGTGTGTGTATATATATATATATATATATATATATATATATATATATATATATATATATATATATAAGCCTAAAATCAGCATGCTGCCCCACGGCTACTATAAACAACTGTTGGGATTGCAAAATTGGGATTCACTAATAGATACGAAGTAATAAAATCTGTAATACTTAGTTGAAAAAAAACAAGTTAGGGTTAATAGATAAATTATAAAGTTAGGAAATAAGCCCTCGGAGAAGTATGTGGTTTTAGACGCAAAGCCAGAAGTACAGGTTTCGTCGTGTTCATACTTGTCATCTTGTGTCGCTAATCATAAATAAGAATAATAGTTACGTGACAACGCCTTCCGTTTCATCCAGTCATGTATTCATAAACAGTTTAGTTTAGAAATAGTACTATATATAGATATATAATGATAGGATTTAATACGGTTAAATAGGCTACATAAGTTAGTTAAATAATATACAAAAAGTAGAATGTAGTAAAAATTTTAGTATAGAGCGTTTTAAATTTTTGCGCAGTTCCAGGTTTATGAGGAAAATATCTGAAAATATTCACATCCAACGAGATCAGTGATGGAAAGTTGTGAGCGGAACTCCCGAAGGCGAGAGAGCGCACGTGAAGAAACCGAAAGAGAGTGCAAGATAAACGTTTGAAGCGAGAGGCGGAATTGAGAGTTGTGATCGTCCGCCGTAAAAATGTAATAGGCCTTACTTAGAGGACAAAGAGTGGAGTGTATTAATCCAACCGCCCTAGAATCTTCATTGGAATTTCATAAAAAGTTTATTCCTTTATTTATTTTGAACAATCATCCAGACACGCCGGTATCTTAACGGGAATTTTTAAAGTTTCAACTAAACATTATTAAAAGAGGGGGGAATAAATTATAGTAAAATTTTATTTATAAAATTTGTAAACAAAACCACTCGCACTGTGTTATAACTTTAAATACCTCTCCAATGAGGTGTTACACTTTGTGGTAGCTTCATTTTTAACCCCTCCCAATCTCCAACATAGTTCGGGAGTTTCAAATGGCTATTCGCGGGTGGTGAATATATGGTAAAAAATTACATTTTCTTCCATAAAATGCCTTCTGTTGAGTCTATATAATAAAATGAGGTACCAAAATTTTCATCTCATTTAACCCCACCAATATACTAGGGGCACTCATTATATTTTCCCCACCCTTTTTTCTTAGCTAAATAATAGGCCATGAGGCTGAAATGTTTTCTGGGCCGTAAGTTTGAACTTTCTGCGATTCACATAACCGGATTTTCCAGTTTGAACCTCCCCTCCTTGTAAAAAACCGCTTTTAAATGCACTTCTATAAAACAGATGGTTAACAATTTCGAAAATGGCGTCTGACACTGATGTGCGTCGTAAACAGAGAGCTGTTATCGAGTTCTTAACCACAGAGAAGGAAACAGTTGGAAATATTCACAAACGTCTACAAAACGTTTATAGAGATGCTGTTGTTCATCGAAGCACAGTTGGACTCTGGTCTAAACGTGTGGGATCATCGGAGAGAGGGAGACCCAGCCTCGATGATGAACTACGCACCGGTCGCCCGGCATCGGCTGTCACATCTCACACTGTGCAACGTGCTAACAGCATCATTCAATCAAATCGGCACGTCACATACAAGGAACTATCACTAGAGCTAGGAACTAGTGAAGGAAGTGTGAATACGATAATTCAGCAACTGGGATACTCAAAAGTGTGTTCACGGTTTGTTCCTCGCGAAGAAAAGAAATTGCTTCTGAGTCGTTGGTTCGATACGAGACAGAAGGGGATGACTTCCTTTCACGAAATGTGACTGGAGATGAGACTTGGCTACACCACTTTGAACCTGAAACAAAACGCCAATCCATGGAGTGGCATCACATCACGCAGACTCCTCACGCAAGAAAAAGTTCAAAATGGCTCTCTCTGCAGGAAAGGTTATTGCCACCATCTTCTGGGACATGAAAAGTATGATTCTGGTGGACATTATGAAGAAAGGACAAACAATCAAATCAGAGGCATACATTGCTACCCTACAGAGACTCCAGAGACGTATAAAGCGAGTTCGACCGGAAAGAAAACTGGAAGACGTCCTTCTTTTGCACGATAACGCAAGACTACACAACAGTTTGCAAACAAGAGAGGCCATCACAAAAATGCACTTGACTGTGTTACCCCACCCTCCATACAGACCGGATCTGGCACCTTCAGACTTCCATTTATTTGAGCCAATGAAGGATGCTATTCGTAGAAGAAAGTTTCAGTGACGATGAGGTTGTTAAGGAGGTTAAGAGGTGGCTCCAGCGGAACCCAGTGGACTTTTACCAGCAAGGAATAAAGGCCTTTGTTTCGAGGTGGAAGAAAGCCGTAGAAAAGGATGGAGACTATGTGGAAAAATAAAAACTTGTAAAAAAGGTATGTAACTATTTGTGTACAAATTTTTTGGAACTTACAAGGAAACTTTAAAGAAAAAAAAAGGTAGGGCAAAATATATTGAGTGGCCCTCGTAACATTGTTTGATATATATTTGGATAGTTATTAATATGGTATTTTTTCCATTTTCAGGCAATTTTCATAATATATTGATGATGGAATCAACACAATGACCAGTTGGAGAACAAGACAGTCAGAGTCAGGAGAGTAGAATGGGCGCAGAATGGAAGAGTGCAATGCAATTGCAAATGTTGGTCAATGTTGAAAGGTGTTATGCGACAAGGTGAGGGGAATGTTGCACGTTGTTATGCAACAAGGGGAGGGGTGTTGCAAGATCTTACGCAACAAAGGGGGAGGGGGAATGTTGCAAGAGCAACAAGGAGTTATGCAACTTGGAGGCGGAGTTATCCCTCAAGAGAAAGAGAGAGGAGGAGAGAAAGGAAGAGAGGTGTTCGCCTGGCAGGAGCCAAGCGCATATTAAGACTTCAGCCGAACGGCCGTTGTCTTAATATGTTCCTAATCAGCGAGCTGGCTTAATCAGCCAGTTGGCTTATCTGATTTAGTTGCCAGATTGCGCTATTTACTTAATTAAAGCATATATTCTGGCTTAATCAGCAAGTTGGCTTAGAAGGCTGAGTTGCCAGCTTGCGCTTTTTATTTAATTAAAGCATATATTCTGGCTTAACCCACCAGTTGGCGTATCTGGCTGAGTTGCCAGTTTGCGTTATTTATTTAATTAAAGCATATATTCTGACAACCTGCCAGTTGGCGTATCTGGCTGAGTTGCCAGTTTGCGCTATTTATTTAATTAAAACATATATTCTGACTTAAACAGGCAGCTGACTTAGAAGGCGTAAATGGCTTGTTCAGGTGTACAGGTTGAGTTGCCAGATAGTGCTATTTATTTAATTTATGCATATATTCTGGTTTAGAAATTCGCTTTAGAAGCCAGCCAATTGATATAATTAAATACCGTGTACAACCAAAAGAACTAAGTAAAACACCATTACATCATTCTGTTTATTTAGGCGAATTAATGGAAATATATAGAAAATAAATATACAATGGAATATATATGATCAAAAATAATAATAGCATAAGGACGATGAATATATAGTAAATATACAATGGAGTATACAGGGTGTTTCAGGAGGAAAGGTCAATACTTCGGGAGGTGATAGTATCGGTCATTGTGAGAAAAAAGTTCATATAAACATGTGTCTAATTCTCAGTGGTTACGAAGATAGAGCTGTTTGAATCTGATGCGCGCGCAGCTCTTCCTCCCCCTTCCCTCCACTATAACGTTGAACTATGTAAGCTGTAATGTAAGCATGTAACATAAGTCAATCGACAGCTGACTGTTGTGAGTGACATTGTTTGGTGCTTGAAGCAGTGTTAAGAATGCCACACACCTTCACACATGCCGAATATGCAGATATGGTGTATGTCTACGGTTTTTGCGATGGAAGTGCAACAGCTGCTGTTGCAGAATACAGTCGACGGTTTCCGAACCGCAGAATTTCGGATCGAAGAGTGTTTACCAGGGTTTTGAACACATTGCGTGAGATTGGTACACTTCCCAGCGCTCATGTTTCATCTGAACGTGAAGGTCAACAAGATGTGGATGTAGTGGAAAACATTCTTCAGTTGGTAGAGCGTAGTCCTACTACGAGCTCACGAAGAATTTCTACACGTCTCGGTGTACCGCACACAAGAGTACGGCGAACATTACGTGAGGAAGGCTTGCATCCATATCATGTACAGCGTGTACAACACCTTCAACCAGGAGACGCTGCCATGCGACTGGAATTTTGTCATTGGGTAAATGCTAATCGCCGATTGCTTCGATTAATACTCTTCACTGATGAAGCTACTTTCACCCGTGACGGTATCAACAACACTCGTAACTTTTATCGGTGGTCAGACGAAAATCCAAGTGCCACTGTGGAAAAAAAATTTCAACATCGCTTCTCTGCCAATGTGTGTTGCGGTATCATCGATGATCAGCTGATTGGCCCTGTTACTTTAGAGAATCGTCTTACAGGACAAAGTTACCTAGAATTTCTGCAAAATGAATTGCCAGGACTATTGGAGGATGTTCTTTTGGCTACACGCGCCGGTATGTACTTTCAGCATGACGGAGCTCCTCCACATTCTACCCGTCTGGTGATGCAATACCTAAATCAAACTTTCCCTGGTCGATGGATCGGCCGCGGTGGTCCCATTCAATGGCCACCAAGGTCTTCAGACCTCTCTCCGTTAGATTATTGTTTTTGGGAGTGGAGAAAAGTCAAGTTTACAAAAGAAAGGTGGATACATGAGACGAATTGCTCGCGCGCATTTTGGATTATGCTGCCCGCATAAAGGAATGTCAAGATCAACTCAGACGAACAACACGCGATCTTCGCACACGAGTTGCAAAGTGCATTGAGATTGACGGTGGGATTTTCGAAAACGTATTGTAAACTAACAAATTTTTTCATTTCTGTATCTGATACCATTCAAAATGCCAATGTTTAAACATTAAATGTTTGAAACAGTAATTGGTTTCTCTTTCTTGATTACCATTAACAATGCTTTTGTATTTGTAGATTCAAACAGCCCTATCTCCGTAACCATTCAGAATTAGACACATGTTCATATTAACTTTTTTTCTCACATTGACCGATACTATCACCTCCAGAAGTATTGACCTTTCCTCCTGAAACACCCTGTGTATATATGATCAAAAAATAATAATAGCATAAGAAATACGAACGGGAAATATATAATCAAAATATAAAAAACGTTGTATTATCAATATATTAGTACAGGAAAAAAATACATATATATAGAGTTATATTAAATAATTAAATATATTGAAAATAATAATATAGGAAACGTATAATCAAATGCATATTAGTACAGGAAATATATATATATACACAATTAAATAAATAAATATACATCCTTTATGTTCTACGACGCAAAACGCTAAACTCACACGTAATCGAGTCTACATTCACATCGTTATTACTTTGTACTACACGGTAAAACCGTCCAAGCAACACTTCACCGTTTAACTTATACGGATGCCTATACTTGACATAAATGGCTTTCATATCGTTCAATACTATTTTTTTGCCCACTTTACATTCGGTTGGCAAGTTATCTTTAAACACGGCTAGAATTTAATCAAAAGCACGCACAAAGAGGTCATCGTTAACCACAACATCATTATTAAATACAAGTTTATAAACATGCCTTTCCAATCGAGGGTTTTTTCTTACCGCCCCGAGCTTTTCAATCGTGAACTCTTCTTCACTCTGCATAGCGGCAATTGAAATAATCTTCAAAGTCGTAACGATAGCTATTCATTATATAGAGGTACAGCTCTTCAGGGTGAACAGTGTAGGCAAGCTCTGCCCTGTACCGCTCAAGTGCTTTGTACCAAAGTTCAGGATATTTGGAAAAATCTAAACCTTTTAAATATGCATCCAGCTCTAGACCATTCTCGCCTTGTTCATTCCTACATTCGATAAATCCGTCGAGCAGAGCGGTTATGCATATTCAAGAACCGTGTCAAAATAAATCATATCCGTGACACGCGCGTCTAATATAGGCTTCAGCTTGCGAAATCCAACCATTTCAAACATTCTGTCAAGGATGAAACGGTTTCGCGTAGGGACAAGAACGTTATTATCAGATGCATTCTTTCACATCAGTCGTATATCAATGCATGGCTGTTCGTTATTTATACACAACGTGCAAACAACGGCATATGAGGGGCGTCACTACTCTGCTCTCTTCTTGTACCTACACCTGCATGTATTTTATAACAGTCTTCTCCCCACTTCTCAACTATCACGAAGACTCTATTCATCTCCTCAACACTTAAATAAATAACATTACGTTTACCAGAGTTTGCTTGCCTGCAAATCGTTTCAAGTAGATAGTTAATGGTGCCAGTTTCACGCCTGAACACGCGCAATGACTTCGTCACGGGGACATCGTACGAGGCGTTGAGAATGCTTCTCAAAGGAAGTTCCATCGTATTCGCACGTCCACTCGGTTCAAGCTCTGAGATCGACGGGCGGAGTGAATCACGCTGATGAAACGTGTACGGGTTTGTTCGAACTCATGTGTTTCGTGAGGTACACGGGTGGGCGGCTCGCTAGGGGGAGCGAGTCACACCATAAACTGCTGAAGCGTGTACAGGCTTGTTCGAACACATGTGCCCTTGGACAAACAGAATTTTCCGCTACATGAAACAATACCGGCTTTAATGTTTTATCACTCACCAGACGTTCATTTCCACAAACTAAACATCTTCACAATCCGGTGCACTATTTGAGAGAAACATTTGCCCATATTTATCCTTTTTGTTTAACAAGGATACTCGTCTCTAAAGTGTGTTAAAAACTCACACAGCCCATTAGCCACAACCTCTACAAACCTCATGATATTTATTAATATAGTGGTAAAAACACTTAAGATTCTCCATGGTGACAAGATTTACATTCTCAACCGTAGGGTACGAGTAGTCGGTATGATGTAACATGAAATAATATCACTTGTCACACCACTCATCAACCGTTGTTTATCTTCTGAACGTGTTGCTTCTTCTACTTCGCGATATATGTGAGCCTTTATAAAGGTTAGGTCTACAACATACTTCAATACATCGTTGGTACTACGAAATCCTACAATGCACTCGCCAGAATACCCGTAGAGTATTTGAACATCTTGATCCTTCGCGCGGCTCAATGTAGCCTTAAAAGTATCAAAGGAGGGGGGGAATAGGGAGTTTTTCAGTATCCACCATATCTTAGCACTTTGCCGAATACCACTTCATAAACGTTGAACACGCAATATTAAAGGTAGCCATTACTATTTTTCGTCTACGCGGGAGAATACATGTCTTAGCTCAAGGGTATGCAGGTCATCTGAACACGTAGGGATAGAGATATGCTCAGGTAGTGGCAGGACTCACGTTGCCGATCTTATAGTGGGCGGAGTTTAGCTTTTTACTGTACACACATAAACACACACATGCACGCACGCAAAGGAGAAAGTGAAACTTTAATTGAAACAAATATACGTGATAAATAAACATATCAATACACATATATATAAATACAATCAAGGATTAAGGTAGCCAAAGGGTACGGTATCAAGGTACCAGGCACCTGGTAACGCTTCCTATGGTTGTTACGGCATACCTTCGTTCCCCTAAGTTCCTTCACACACCCCAGTTTCTGCGCCCGAAAATTGTGCGTCCCCACAGTTAGTTGGGGTAGCTGGTCACCCTCATCTTCCAAGCACACTAGATCCTTCAACGAGTCAAAGTTAACGACTCGACGGTTCACATGGTTAAGCGTGATACCCTTAGCCTTCACGATATACTTCATATCATCCCTTACCCTCACCCGTACCCCATAGGTTTTTGGCGCTGTTGACACAAACGAGTCTGCGTATGCACCATCACCATACTCATCCTTGATCTCATCAGTTAGCTCTCCGAGGAACTCCCCAATAGCGGGCATGTATTCACCCTCCCTCGCTGTGAATATCACGCTATCTGTGTCACCGTACAGCACCCTCCGTCCAAGAGAGTGCAATAGGCCCCAAAGTTTGATGCGGGCGTAGGCCGTTGTGAAACTGGCTACAGGTATGTTTGTAACCCGTGAGGTATCTGTGTCCAGTTCGGTGATGATGTTGTACTTTATTATGTAAGTATTACCTACATTCACGATTTCCATGACCTCTTTATCGGGAGCGTTGACATAATCCCAGATTTCACTATAACTTTGTGCCAAATGAACGTTCCCTTTGCCGGTATTCTGTGCAAACTTCCCTCAAAGAGTGTTTAGACACGACTTTGCACACTAAAGCGCTTGCCAGGATTCTTAACAATTTGGGGGTCGGTCAAGCTGTATACCTTCATAGGCACGGTAACGCTGAATATAAGCCGTTTTTTCATCTTCGGTATCAACCCCTCGCGGATATCCTGACGCCTCAACCTTATCCTTCAAAAAAGTGTTTATATATGGTGTGAAAAGGTTTGGCAGCTTCTGAAACCTCCACACCTCATGTATCTTCAATATTCTATACCCATGGCGAACGGCTAGGGACAGCTCAGGGCTTGTATATACACCTCTGATCTTACGCTGGTTGGCTGTATGGTCACAATCACCGTTGTTCTCTTCTGCGCACTTCATGCACAGGGGAAACATGAGCTTCTGATCTATAACGACGGGTGAGATCGGCATCCATAAATCGCGAGGGGGGAGCACGTCTACGAAAGAGAGTCCAAAGTAGTGCTCATTCAAGTTAGCTAAAAACTCCTCGATGGTTGATATGGTGGGACCCACCACTTTTTCAGGTGCACCTACGCGGTACGGATTGTTCTTCATCACGTAGGGGTATAAAGAGCAGAAGTCGTAGTAGTGGAGTTTCACGCCCTCCGTAGGCGGAAAGTATAGCTTGAATGGGTTTGTGCGCCCTCCAAACAAGCTGTCACCGCATTTGAGGGGGTCAACACCATTGAACGTTTGATGGTCCTTATTTCTTCACGGTACTGGGCATCTGTTTCCAACCGTGCATCATACTCTTGCTCCCACACGATTTTGTGAGTGAACTGGGAGCCTATAAGTTGATCACGGTTACGGGTCCATGCGAGGCTGTCGGCGGGGATCTTCCATAAAGGTCCCCTGTGATGGCACATTCACCGCGCGGGCATCCATGCCACCAGCACCCGTTAAAGGAATACACGGTCTTCTCACCAGTGGCTGAATCCTCACTTAGGCCGTCAACACAAAAACTACGACCATTGACCTTAATAGGTACTTCACCCGTGTTGCGGGCATGTTTTATATATACCACGGTATGTTGCTGTAGGTGTATGAGCCAGTAAATAGCCTTGTGCCCATAACTGCGGGGGTTGTTTCTGTGAATGATTGCTAAGGTATCTTTAGGCATGAAGTTATTCTTGAACACTGTAAAATACAGGGTGTCCCAGAATTAACTATCTATTTCAATGAAATCGGACAAATTTAATAAAAACTGACATAATTTTGTGTTTATTACTAAATTATGATACAAAAACAAATAGATTTATAAATCATAAGTCAAAACTTTATTGAGAAGTTTCAACATGTGCACCGTCTGTATCTCTGCAAATTTCAAATCTATCCTCAGCGCTGCGAAACACATTTTGAAGCATTTCAGGTGTTATCTCCCGCACTGCCAACTGGATGCGTTCTTTAAGTTCAGCTAAACTATTGATCTTTTGGCGATAAACCTTTGTTTTTATGAAACCCCATGCAAAGAAATCTAGGGGTGTCAAATCCGGAGAACGCGGAGGCCAAGGTCGAGGTCCTCCACGTCCAATCCACCGATTCGGAAGGCGTCTGTTGAGGTATTCTCGAACAATTACAGCATAATGACTTGGTGCTCCATCTTGTTGAAACACAACATTATCAAGAATGCCATCATCAAGAAGCTGTGGTTCGAGAAACTGCTGAAGCATATCAAGGTAGACGGTACCTGTTACAGTTGCTTTCGCAAAGAAGAATGGGCCATAAATTTTGGATTTGGTCATTCCAAGCCACACGTTAACTTTTGGAGAGTCTCTTTGCCATTCTATGACTTCAGACGGTCTTTCATTGGACCAGATACGACAGTTGTGTCGATTGACTTTACCACACGTGTGGAAAGTCGCCTCATCACTGAATAAGATGTTATCCAATAAACTTTCATTGTCGATTTGATCCACAATTTCTGCACACCTTGCTGCTCGATTTGGATAATCCTCTTCATTTAGGGCATGCAGTACTTGAATGTGATAAGCCTTTTTCATCAGTGTCGAACGCAAGATTCTATGAACTGTTGTCTTGGATATGTTGAGTCTTCGACCGGCCTCCCTAACCGAAGTTGTTGGTTCATCCTCAAACAATTGTCGTACCTGTTCGGTACTGTTACGTGCTGTCCTTGGCCGTCCTCTTCCCACCTCGTCGTGTACGGATCCAGTTCTTTTAAATTTGTTCACAAGTTCACGAATCGCTTTGTCTGTAGGACCGGTTCTGTGGAATCTTCTTGTAAATTTCTCTCTGATTTCATTACATTGCATTCCTTTGATACGGGATGTTACAACAAAGATGCGTTCTTGTGTATTCATTATTAATAGGGTTCTGAAAGAGAATGAAAATAAAACTGAAAAACTATGAAAAAATTATGAAAATAAAATTATGAAAAAAATTTAGAAATTTATACATTTTTAACACATATTAAACATGATAAACATAAATAAAAGTGTGTTTTAAAAAAATTTGCCCGATTTCATTGAAATAGATAGTTAATTCTGGGACACCCTGTATAATGAGGCGATCGTGATTGCGACTTGCAGCGGATCGCATTTGAAACGGGTTATGTACATCCTTCTAAAGGCTTGAAAGCATACTCTAAGTACACGTACGTCATTCACGCAATAACGTTCACATTCATCGGTTATATTGTATGGATTAGCTTCATTAAAACTGTTGTAGTAACGGTCAAAATCTTCACGCTCACTATCACATGTTGGTGTAGTTAAAGCAGTGCTCTTCAACCTTTTTATGCTTACCGCCCACTTTTGTAACTTTTGAATCTCCGTATCGCCCACCAAAATTAAAAATGCAAAAACTCAAACTAAAAGTTATATACCCTGCATAAAATAAAATTAATTGCAATTACCTTTAGATTAATGAGATCCTTGAGCCACTAGTGGGCGGTACCGCCCAGGTTGAAGAGCACTGAGTTAAAGTAATGTTTGGGTGGAGGTAGTCCTACGTAATTTAAAGTTTCGTTAGTGAGGAATGTGTAAGGGAAATATCCTTTTGAAACTTCAGCGGCGACGCCCATGACCTTGGGCAGCTTTGCTAATTTACAAGGTGTGAACAGTAGGGTGTCTTTAAACTGTACATTACCTCTTATCTGCATCTGTATTAGTTTGTTGCCTCTTTTCAAGGGATCACCTGTAAATATCGCAGACGACTCGTGTTCAAGCAGCTCCTTATAAAGGAACTGTGTGTCAAATTCCGCTCCGTTGTAGGCAAGAATATACACAGTCATTTCTTTTAAACTTGTCCGCTAATTTGACAATATAAGACCCAAAGAGCTTCACAGGGCTGTCGTGTGCATTCGTTTTAAATACGTTTGTCCGTTTCCCACATTTGTGGCACTCATCACACTCGAGCTCCATGCACTCATCACAGATAGTCTGACTTACGAGTAAATGCGGAATTACCTCTTTGGTTTCAGCGTTCGTGTAAGTTTCTGTATCGTAGTACACGGTTATACAAAGGCTATTTTTAGGTTTAGCATCTTTCATATAACATACATGCTTCACTCCATCCGCCTTATATTTTTTCATGACATGTAGAACAGTGAATTTCATCCCATTTATGTTTGAAATTCCCCCAATTATCCATCATGTGAAACATACCGCAAGTACCATTTGATTTATGGAGCTCAAAGCATTTATTATTGAAAAATGTACGTCTACACACATTACATTCCCTCTTCTCGATTTCAACTACATGACTTTCACATTTGGGGCTTTTACATTGCTCACATACCTTGTACCAATCCTTACAATGTTTCACCATATCATCAGCAAACTCGAGACAACCCTTACACAAATCATGATGCCTTCCATATTTTCGACTTTTATCATAACAGGCGTAGAGAGCCCTTATGTTACGGATGGGGAGATACGATGTTCCTGACAATCCTAAAATAAGTAGAGGTCTTGTACGATCTCTCACGCTGCTTTTAAAAACATACACAGTCCTACGACGATCATCCATTCCAAATACAACTATACGTGCATTCATTTCCTGCTCGGCCCTTCTCAGTTCTTCAGGACCCACATTACACTCAAACTCAAGCTTACAATCTGAAGCCAGTTTACGGGCACGCTGCACAACCGTGGGCAACCAAATTTTTCGCGTCCAAGGATTTAGCACAGTGAACATATGAGCTAAAATTATTGCTATAAAACCACAACCACGATCGACGTTTAAATGCTTTATGTAAATAACCGGAGAATTGAAATTAAGAGTATAAGGTGTGGCACTATGACCCGCAACCCGGAATACTCTGTCAATATCTACCATGAAGTTGTCCACATTGAAGGATGTACCACTTTGAGATGCTTGCATTATACGCCCCAAGATATAGTCTCTATCTACAGCCGCCAAACGTCTGAACGGTATTACCACCCAAAATTCGTCCCCCTCATCTGACCCGAACCTGAAGGATAACCTCGTCCGGACTTCATGTTCGTCGCGGTTCTGAAGGGCAAACTCCACAATACGTTCAACTACGTGCGCAGGCCGTTGGTATACAGGGACCCAGGGTCAACCCTGACCACGTACTGATTTCTAGTCAGGGCAGGGGTGGGGGTAGCGGTGCGCACCAACTCCAATGTTATACCATCCTCCACAGTATGAGAAGCTGTTGTGGAGGAAGTACCTGGATCTGAACAATGGCGCATATTTGAGGAAGGTACTATTGTGGGGGTTGTGTCGTAAGACGTTGAGGGTTGGGGATCTATTACTGGGGATCTAACAACCGGAGCAATCCTGGCACGCTTTATACCTGACGTGGAGGGTTCTTCATCATGCTTCCGCTTTGAACTGTCGCATGCTACAGGTGTTGCTGGTGAGGGCTCGTCGGCGGGAAAGGGTTCTGTAGCTGCACGGTCAACGGGTTCGTCTGTGATATCGATGATGGGGTGCTGTACATCATCGTCATTCACGGTTCTGTGGAAGAAGAAAACAAAATATAAGGAACAGCACTCAAAATTTGTAATATTTTGTAAATGACCCACTTAGGGGTGTGACGTGTTCGAGATGGAATCTGTAGAAAAATTCAGGTTCACAATCCCCTCCACATGTATTATATCTGGCCCTACAGGATGTGGAAAAACTGTATTTATGCTTAGAATCATTAAAGATAAGGGGGAGATGGTCTCAAAATTTGTGCATAAAGTAATATGGTGCTATTCGACGTATCAGTCAGGATTCAGCGAGTACCAAGATGAAATTTTGTTCCACAAGGGGGTCTATGACGTTAATTCGTTAAAAGGTAATGAGCATATAGTTATTGTAATTGACGATCTCATGGTGGAAATGGATAAAACATTTGCTGAGACATTTACAGTGTTCTCCCACCATCTTAACATAAGCGTATTCTTCATCAACCAGAATCTATTTTTCAAAAATAGATACATGCGCGATATGTCGCTAAATACACAATATCTAGTCTTATTCGCACAACGTAGAGATGTGTCACAAATTGGGGTATTAGCCAATCAAATGTTCCCGAATCAGCGTAAGGAGTTTTTGGAGGTTTATAAAGAAGCCACAAACCAGCATTATGGATATTTGCTTTGTGACCTTCACTCGCGAAACACGTTTAGGGTGCTTCTAAGAACGAATATATTCCCAAGCGAACCTGAAACGGTGTATATTCCAGAATGACAAATAGGCTAAAGAAATATCGTAATGTGTAATGTGCCAATGAAACCCTCTCAGAATGCTCGCTTACAAGAACATAATACGAGCGCTCGCTCATAAAAGTCAAACTGTGGGTAAGAAAAAGCGAATTATTGTACAAAGAGGAGGATCGTTCCTACCCATCTTATTTTTAGTTTTGGGTCCTTTACTGACTAGATTAATATAATGAAGAAGGTGGTTGTGATTCCGCACGAGGTGTATGCTTCATTGCAAAGTTCAAAGATTCCAGACACGGCTCTAGAACCCCGTAAAAGTAGGCTTAAAAGAATGGAAAGCGAGTTGCTAGCCCTATTAAGCAGTGAAAAGTCACCTGATAAGAAAAGGATCTTGTACCAAGAGGCTTTGCAGAAATTTCTTCATGAGTACGAAGATTGTAAGAATCCGACAGAGCTCCCTGTGGTTATTAGGCACAGCGCGAGTAGCGCTGAGCATGGCGACACAGGTCCTGGCCCCGACGTTAGAGATGACCAACCAAAGAACAACGGAACACAACACATCAAACATGTGCTAAAAAACAGCCTCCCACATACATTGAGCAATAAAGGCTTACGTCTTTATAATCTATTGAGTGAGGACCCTATCATACAGGGGGCCGATACAGACGAGGTCATTGTTGAAGGAACAAGGGTACAAGGATCCAATATCGTTGATATTGTTCATGATCTGGTGAGAAAGTGGGACAGACACTCACCAACAGGATGGAAGCATATTAAAGCAAGACTACAACAAATAAATGTCCCCAAAACATTGATAGGTAATCTGAATATGTTAAAAGACCTGGATCAAGTCTCGCATATGTCACAACTGAGTACGCCATCGCCCCCAGCAGCAGTGTATCTGGAGAGGAGAAAGAAGATAACAAACGGCCAACCTTATCCACGTGTCTCTAAAATACGCAACTGGCTAACATATTAAGTAAACGCTATTATGACATTTCTAACCTCGCCTCCTATGGTGGCGTTAATAGACTGTACAGAGGTGTTTACGTTGTAAGGAAAAAAGATGTTCAGCGGTTTTTGTGGCAACAGGATGCTTATACACTTCATAAACCGGTGAAAAAAAGGTTTAAAACGGCCAAGACAACCATGGATTCGATTGACTCTATTTGGCAAGCGGATTTAACAGACATGCAAAGATATTCAGTGTATAATGACTAGGCTGACATACGTACCGTTTTGAACGGGACAGTACCGTTTTTTTATATTTCCTGGCCGTCCCGTCGTTTTAATAAAAATGTCAATTTTGTCCCGGTTTATGTACTTACTTTTTCATGAATACAGAATATTACATAACCCCCGTCCCTTTTTTGCTATCCCACTGTCCCGTTTTTGTCTCAAGGAAATATGGTCAGCCTAATAATGACGGATACCGTTACATCCTATTCATAATAGATGTATTCTCTAGATATCTGTGGCTAATTCCCCTGAAAAATAAATCGCCTGAAACAGTTGCTAAAGCGACCAAAACGTTGATGTTAAAAGAAGAAAGGGTTCCGGGCTATTTTTGTACGGATATGGGGAAAGAATTTATCGGTCACGCTTTTCAGAACATGCTGACAGAGTTTAATATCAGTTACTACACTAGCAGTTCTATACATAAGGCCTCTTTACCTGAAAGAATTTAACGTACCATAAAGGAGCGCATGCATCGCTATTTTACACATAAAAACGCATACAGATATATAAATGTTCTCGGGTCATTGGCATCATCATACAACCGTTCACACCACCGTACGATTGGCACAACGCCTAACGAAGTTTTAGAAAGAGGTGCGCTGCCAGAGGTGAGAAGAGATGGAGTACCGCCACCACACTCTACACATTTCAAAATCAATGATTATGTAAGGCTATCAGGTTCGGGAAATAAATTCGCGAAGGGATTTGAGCAAGAATGGACACGTGAGATTTTTAAAGTTCGTGCTATGAGACCTAAAGGTGAGATAATGATGTATTACGTTGAAGATTTGAATGGGGAAGAGATCGCTGGAGGCTTTTACTGCGAGGAGTTGCAGAAAGTGACATTTAATTTAGGAAAAAGTGTGTTTAAAATTGAAAACATTTTAGGCAGCAAAGGTTCAGGAAAGAGAAAAATGTACCTGGTGAAATGACTGGGTTACCCAGAAAGCTTCAACACCTATATAAAAGCTGCTGCAATAATGAAGCTTAATTAGTATGCAACATGGCGCCTAGCCACTTCTATGTCACACTCCCGTCCTCTTCTTCTCTGTCTGTACATCCTACCAACACCCTCGCCAACTTTGTGACAGAACTCCACGGACCCTTCGAATTGGAGCGTGATTCGTATGAGGTGGGCTTATGTGAACTCCAGTTAGTCTCCAAATTTTTAACTCTTGAAAATCAGCAAATCATATTTCTGATCCTCAGAAGAATCGATGAGTGCGAAAAATTAGGCATAACCTTAGACAATACTATGCGTTCAGTCCTGTTCCGTGAGGAACAGTACTATAGCACAAATGTATCGCTAGGAATAGCGCATTATGATACAGCCATGGACATTGTGACGGGGTTAAACAAGAGTCTTGAAAAGTCGTACCTGACAAACGATTTACTTTTGAAGTCGTAAACATAGACACGCCTGCATGCACATTGAAGTTAAAGTCAACGCTTAGTAGAAATATAAAAGATAAAGAGCTGTTCACAATTGTGGCTGAGGGCCGATATAGCGCAGCTCTCCAAAGAGATACGCACAGCATGACTTGTCCAGCTTAATGTATCGATTCAAGATGGAGAAATTGGGTGAAAGCTCTCCGCCCCCAGACATGTGCTATATTTACAGCAATATCGTAAAGCACCAATTTGTTGGGGACACCACCCAGGCGCGCCTGCTGCGCATTGCACACATTCCCAAACATAGAGGGAAAAGTTTGAGCATTACATATGACAAGCCCCATTATGTGAATGTTGCGACTAATCTATTAACCAACATCTCGATATATATAAAAATGATTGAAGGAAAATATTTTCTATTTGGTAATGGGAGCTTAACAGTGAAACTACACTTTCGCTGTTTATAATGACTCGAAGGCCATTCACAGTCTACCGAAGAGTGAGATACCAGCGTGGGAGCGGACTTGGATCCATTTTTTCATCCATACTGCGTACCGCTGTCTCACTGTTGAAGAGGGGTGTCAGATACCTAGGGCGGAAGGCGTTACAAACATGTTTTAACGCGGCAAAAGACATAATGGGCGGAACTAAGCCTAAAGAAGCTCTAAAAAAAACATTTAAAACGTACACAGGACGAAATCATCAAAGATGCAGAGAGAAAAATGCATGGTGGCGGAAAGAAGAGATCTGCCAGGAAGAAGGGGTTACCATCATGTGGCGCTAAACGTAAAAGGAAATCAAAAAAGAAGTGCTCTAAGGGTATGAAACCTATGGCTGGTCATTTTTTTAACTGATATAAGTTGAAGACACTACTCTCACGAATCATAGGCTGACTAATACTTGTCGAGGGAGGTGGCACTATTTCTGACTCGTCATGGCGCGTTTCATCCATCCGTGTAGTTCACAATGCTGTAAATAGGAACTGTCCCTCTTTGATATGCCCCCACTCAAGTCTCTATTGAGCATAGCGACTTTATTACAATTAACCCATTAAACAATTAGTTCCCCGAGTGCCCCTATAGAATTCGTGATACCCAGCTCAGGCCCTTACTTTTTTGACCCGAGCTGCATGCACATGTACGCTAAACTACGTATAGCCCATTCTGATGGAACGGACTGCGATGATAGTTAACTCTGCCTACCCTGAAACCAACTTTTTACACTCCGTATTCAGCCAGTGTGAGGTGTATTTAAACCAGGTTAACATCTCGGCAGGAACGGGGTACTACCACCTACGAGCCTATCTGGAAAATGTCCTCAACTTTTCAAAAGAAGCGAAGGACACCTTTGTAACCGCCGAGGGATATTACCATACTAAAGATGAAAATGGTATAAAGAATAAATTTAAAAATTCTAAAAAAAAGATATACGAATGTTTTGGACGTCTTCATACAGATTTCACATTCCAGGAGAAACTGCTTATGAACGGGGTGGATATGAAGTTGAAGCTTACCCGCACGATTCCTGAGATCTGCATAAATCTGGGGTCTGATCAAGAAGAGGGCGCGAAACCCGTTGTGATTCACATCATGGAGACGTATTTGCGTATACGCCGAGTGAAATTAAGTTCGCCAAAACAAATAGAAATTGAGAAAGACTTAATACACGCCACAGTAAAATACCCAATTAACAGGGTACAGATCAAACTATACACGGTGCCCGCAGGGTTGGCCTCGAAGCAACTAGAAAAAGTGGCCCTTGGAGTCCTACCTAAAAGGATATTAATTGGAATGCAGGACCACGCCTCGACCAATGGAAAATATAAAAAAAAAGAGTGCCTTTAAATTCGAGAATGTTGGCCTTAAAAATATTACTCTATACGTAAATGGCATCGCTTTGGGAGGGACCATGATTACGGACTACTCAGCAGACGCTGTGTTCCCGCTCTGCGCGATATTACGCCTGACTTGTCTGCTGGCGCAAATACGCATTTAAGTCCACAGCAGAGTGGGAATATCTCATTCAGGTTGGAATTTGCCAAGCCTATACACGCGCCTATTAGTGTACTCGTGTACCTCATGTCACAGGCACTAATAGAAGTTGATCGTTTCAGGAACGTGGTCACAGACTTTTAAAATGGATGCGAATACACTCCAGAAAGTAATGAAAAGTGACCGTTTCCACGCTCCAAATTTATCGGTGTATTTGCAAGAATAAAATATTGAAGTTGCCAAGTACGAGAGATTGGTATAGCCTTATCGTTAACACCGACATTGTTGGGGGTGAGGGGATTAATTGGTTTGCAATCTATTTTAAAAATAGGGAAAGAATGTACTATTTTGATTCACTCGGCCCTCAACCCTGGAATGATCCTGTTATAGTAAAATTAATCGAGCAGATACATGTACCTGAGATTGTATGGAACCCATACCGTTTTCAAGGATATTATAGCGAAAGCGTGCGGCCTGTATTGCCTTTCATTTCTCCTGCACGTCACGTGGGAAGGGATTTATAAATTTTTTAAAAGTATTCGATTTGTGCGACAGAGATGAATGATAAAAGTGTATGCAGACAGATAAAAAAAAGGTTCCCATATGTTAGCACCCGCTGTATTGTGTAAAGGTGTATGTCTATATTGTGTAAAGTTGTATATACATTTGTAACTGTAAAATGTAGCCATTAAGACTTATTTAACGGACACTGGATCCGCTTTGTACATGTTTTCTACCATTTAATAAATGAAAATACAATAGTTTTGTTTAACCTCAAAAATACTTACATTAGTTCCTCAATGACTGGCACTCGCTGGACCGGATGTGAGCCAATACCTCGACTTCTGTATTCAGGCACTGGTTGGCTGTGCGGAGAAGCATCCATATCATTTATCCCTTTCATCAAAAGTAGCTATAACACGATCAAGTTCACATCGGTCCTATAAGGTGAAGTAAAAATAAAGAGCTACAATAAGAGAAAATGCCACGAATTTAAAAAATTATAAAAAAAGCAATAATTCTTAAAAGTTTTGGTAATTTAAAAATCCTACTGCGGTGCTGAATTATCAAGAAAAATATTATTAATGCTCCACCATATATATATATATATATATATATATATATATATGCCGAAATAATCACGATGGAAACAGACAATAATTAAAAACATAATGGGATTATTTTTACGTTATAGAAAAATTGAGAATAAAGCTAGGTTAGACTAACAGCAAATTGTAACCATAAGCAGATATCCTGACAGTTTTCGAAAGTAAGATTAGCTGGGTGTGCTATGCTCCATCTGCCTGCAACCGGTCTCGAATCCGCAGACAAATCTTAATAGTTTTTAATATTTCTATTGTAAGTTTTTAATATTTCTAAAATTCCACCTGTACAAGAAATGTACAAATAAAACACACCATATATAAATATATATATACATTTCAACTGCAAAGAACACGCAGTATAAATAACGTAAAGAACGACGCTTGTATAGGAGAACAATCCGCGCAAGATGAGAAGAGAGAACGAACAAATGAAAAAAATGAGGTAACCACCCGGGAATCGAACCCGGGATCTTCCGATTGCCGGTCAGATATGATAACCCGGGTGGTTACCTCATTTTTCATTTGTTCGTTCTCTCTTCTCATCTTGCGCGGATTGTTCTCCTATACAAGCGTCGTTCTTTACGTTATTTATACTGCGTGTTCTTTGCAGTTGAAATATATATAGATACGGCATGCGGGAGGTGCCCCCTCGGGGCATTGGTTTCTGTGCGTATGTAGAGGAATTACGACTTCTGATCGACTGAGGACCATTGTGTAGTGGTTATCATATCTGACCGGCAATCGGAAGATCCCGGGTTCGATTCCCGGGTGGTTACCTCATTTTTTCATTTGTTCGTTCTCTCTTCTCATCTTGCGCGGATTGTTCTCCTATACAAGCGTCGTTCTTTACGATATATATATATATATATATTATAATATATATATATATGCCGAAATAACCCGAAGGAAACAGAATTAAAAATATTTTTCAAAACGCGTTTATCGCGGCCTTTTACGGTTAGGTTATATTGTTATAAACGAGAAAGAGTCCTTATCGATATATATCTATATATTATATCCAGTTTAGGTTATATTATTATAAACGGGAAAGAGTTCTGACCGATACATATATATTATGTCCCGGTTAGGTTATATTATTATAAACGAGAGAGGCCTGGGGTTAATTTTTCTTTGTAGGAAAACTCAGACTAAAGCTAGGTTAGGCACTTATAAGTTAACACTAAATGAGCCGCAGAATATAATTACTTACATTTTAATATCTTCCTCATTGAACGGTTCTTGCATTTCGTCACAATTTTCTGTAACAATCTGGGTAGATAAAAGTTCCTCCTCATCTGCAGCTCTGAAAATTAGACGCGTTGCGTGAGCATAAAAATCTTGAGCTTCAAACTGATCGGAGGAGTCGTACAGCTGGCTCATGGTTGGCATTTCAAAAACACTAAGTACGAAAACGATTGAACTGAGGCTCTGAGACGAGCCGCGCCCTTTTATAAAGGGGGCTTGTGACCACCCCACAACACACAAACGCTAACTTCCTATTGGCTAGCGGTGAATTTTGGGCGGGGCTTGACGCGTAGGTCTGCATAGCGGCCAAACAGGTCCTGGGCTCCACCCACAGGGATGTTATTGGTTGCTCCGTGAAATCTGGGGCGTGTCAGATATCCCCATTCGTGGAGAGACGAGAAACGCTTTGTTTTTTTATCTTGTATTCGACCGAGAGAGAGAGAGTTGAGGTTGGATTGTGAAACATAAAAGTGGAAGATAGCTAATTACCCATGAAGAAAGCCTCTGTAAAATTTATTGTCGTATAAGATTTCTAAGACGCAATAAAAAATTTAAAATAACAGAAGCGTGCTGATTGCGGGCGATTAGCGTAAAGTTTACAATCTCGAGCAGCTCGTTGATTAATATATATAGCGAGAGATAGAGAGAGATTGACCGACGCTGGGCTGTATAATTTAATAATGCGTACCTTATCTCAAATCTTAGAAACCAGAGAAACGGCAATACAGAATTAAACTATATATATATGAGAAAAGTTCAGAATCGAAGTGAGAGGGTGTTTATAGCCCGTAATTAAATTTTTGTTGTTGTAGAATCAGATGTTTCAAATTTTATTTTTAAATGTGAACGAAGATAAATATAACTGTGTGTATATATATATATGTATATATATATAATATATATATATATATATATATATATGTGTGTGTGGTGTGTGTGTATATATATATATATGAAGGAATTAACAGGTTTTACATTGATATAAACTAATTTAAAAGAATAATTATCAGAATTGGTAGAAGCTGAGTTAATTAATATAATTTGACGTGATTATAAATTTTGTGTACGCTTCTTGTACCACTTTCCAGAATTTTTTAGATGAACATTTTTCAGGAACTATACATATATAGGCTTTCTTGTTTTCCGCCCGAATTGTTCATTCTGGCGAAGGTCAAGCTTTTCGCCCCACCCTAGACCTACTTTTTAACGGGAATATATATATATATATATATATAAAAGAGATCGCGCGAGAGAGATCCCTGCTAGGGCACTCTGGATAACCATTTATTTACCAATCGTGGAAAGATGTTTACACGAATTTTTTTAGATGAACTTTTTTCCGAAATTGTACATATATAGGCTCGCCTTTGCTTTCGATTGTTTCCGCCCGAATTGTTCACTCTGGCGAAGGTCAAGTTTTACACTCCACCTTAGACCTACTTTTAAACGGGTAAATATATATATATATATATATATAGTTACGATAGAAGTGTTCTTCGGGAACCTTATCCTCAATATGAATATGAAAACAAGAGATACGACTCTCAACATTTATCGGCCAAACGTTTCGGTCCACTCAGGGGCCATCTTCAGTGACTAAATAGAAGCATCTAAAAAAATAATCATAAAACTAAAGTAAATACAAATGTCAAACTGTACAATAATAAAATCTAATACAAAAAAAGTTAAAAAGTTGTTAAAAAAAAAAAACCTATCTGGATTATAAAACAAAAAAGTAAAAATAAAACTAACTAAAATTTCAAAAATTAAAAGTTTAAAAATGTTGTTTAAAATTTTAAAAATTTAAAATTTTTATAAAAAGGACTGACCTGGATAGTAAAAGTTACAAATGACAAGTGGAGAGAAAGGAAAAAACAACTTAAGTTAGTGTGGTAGTTGCGTTAAAAAGGTGTTGGTTGGTTAGGAAGTATGTAATTTTATCGAGGAAAGGCTATCGTTTAGTTCTGGATTTAATTTCTTGATAAAAAGGGATTCTAAAATTTTAAGATCAAGTGAATTAGAAGCAGACGACAAAATGGCAAAGGAGTCCTGGGGGCACGGGTGGTCATAGGTCTCTGAATGATGCCGAATAGCAGAGGATTCAGGAGTGGAAAGAGGGCGAGAAGTTCGATAAGAAAAACCCAAATGCTTCGAAATCCTAAGTTTTAACTGTAGGGCAGTCTGCCCCACATAACGACTTTGGCAGGTCGCACATGTATATAAATAAATAACAAAGGATCTCAAAAGCACGGGGAGGTGATCTTTATGGCGAAAAAAGGATTGCAAAGAATTAGAATTAGAATTAATGATTATAAAGTCGCATTGAGGGAAATGTCTGTCCAAAATAAAGTGGACATCTTTATTGAGTTGAAAAGTTAGTTGGTCTAAAAATGGAAGCTTAAGATAAACCTTCTGTTTCGGAACCGTGGGCTGAATTATTTTAGGTGAATATAGGTTATTTAAAAATTTAGAAATTAAAGTCTCAAAAGTCAAAGTACAATAAAAATTATAGTTGAAAAATCTCTTAAGATACTGAATTTCTAAGTCAAATAAAGACCAACTTGAACAAAGGTGATAGGCCCTGAAAATACGACTTTTAATACTAGCCAGCTTAAAACTAAGTGGAATATTACTGAAAAAATGAGTACCGAGTTGGGTAGTAGTTGGTTTTCTGTATACTTGTGTTGAAAAGCCTGTACTATGTTTATTTATGGTAACATCAAGAAACGAAATTTTATTGTATTGTTCTACTTCCATAGAGAATTTAATATTAGGATGCTTAGTATTAATGTAATTTAAAAATAAAGGGGCATGATCTTTATGCTTAAAAATGACAAAACAATCATCTACATAACGTTTAAATAAAATAGGTTTAAAATCAAGCGGGCAATCCCTCAGCCACTTTTCCTCGTGAAAACAAAGAAAACTATTAGCAAAGGACGGACCAAGGGGCGAACCCATTGCCATTCCCTCGTGCTGGTGGAAAAGTTCCTTATTAAAAAAGAATATAGTATCCTGGACTGATAACTTTAAACTGCGGAAGGACTCGCCGCCGCCGAGCCCGACGCATATAATCGTAATATTTTATGGGCGTATAGACGGGTGTGTACTTGCCAAAACGAAGTATACACTGTGCCAACTGGCTGATAATGCCTGGAGGCACTGGCTGATTAAGCCGACTGGCTGATTAGGGGCCCTATAAGACAAAGGCCGCTCGGCTGAAGTCTTAATATGCACTTGGCTCCTGTCAAGCGAACACCTCTCCTCCTCTCTCTCTCTTTCTCCTCTCTCTTAGGTTAGGTATACCCCTTTGGGGGGTGAGGCCGTCCCAACTTCTTCCCCAAAGAGGTCTCCCCCAGCGGGAGTTCATTGCAACTTGGGGGATAACTCCGCCTCCAAGTTGCATAACCCCTTGTTGCTCTTGCAGCAACCCCCTCCCCCCTTTTTGGGGTGCCTTGCAACAAGGGGGAAGGGGGGTTGGCACTGGCACTGTGGGGTATCTTACAATAAAGGGGGGGAGGGGTTGGCACTATGGGTGCCTTGCAACAAAAGGGAGAGGGGGTGGGGGTTGGCACTCTTGCACCATTGGTCAACATTTGCAATTGCATTGCACTCTCCCATTTTGCGCCCATGCTACTAGGAGCGCTTCTTGACCCAGACATTGACTTTCCACCATAAAGAAGTTTACAGATATTAAAAAACATTTATATATATCTATATATTATCTAGATGTAGCAGGATAAAATACACGTTTTAGTACCTCATTATATCATAACCCAATAACAGACATATTATGACAAAAAATTGTCATTTCGCGCTGCAAATTTGGGTTTGAGTTCGGGAGGGGTCAAAAATGAAGCTACCCCCGTGCTGGAAAGGTATTTTAAAGCATAACACGATGGGAATGGTCTTGAGTTGAATTTATAAAATCATCGGATCACTTATCTCGTTAACCCTTAGACAAAAGATTATTTTTTTATGTGCACTCACTCTCACATTGTGGGGAAATGATCTTCCTGGCTTTTACTTGGAAAAATCTGATTTTTTTTTATCAGTCAGAAGTTAAGTGAATGTGTCAAATATACCTTAAGTATAGTGTTCCTTTATGCTATGGTTACTGTAGACTACTGTGAGTACTGTATTATTTCAAATGGATATAAAAATTGGTAAATTATCTTTTAGTTTCATTCTCCACGGTTCAAAGTAAAACAAATCGCTTCAATTGTTGGTTGTCCAGTAAGAAAAAACTAATTTATTTGAGAACTAGTCTCATGGGGGTTTTAATGTGCAAAAATAAGGTTCATACATTTAGTGTGGTATAAAAAATAAATCTCTGGTGCATAAAGTATGAAACAGTGTGAGAATGGATAATACTCACAAATGTTGCTAACATTGGTTTGGTCTGCATGATGATGATCCAAAAGAATGTTTGTAGATTATAGTGATGGGTAAAAGTCTGTTAACGAAGTTAAGTCAGGTATTGTGTTCTAGTTATTAAATTGTAGATGATAATCATTAATAATATCTTGCAAAGCTAAAGTTGGCTTAAATTTGGTCCAACTAATTGAGAAATAAATTTGAATGTGTATAAGATCTTCTATTGTAACAAGTTGGCTCAATTTTGGGCCAACTAATTGTGATATAACTTTTTATGTAGTTTCGTTCAACTGACTGTAATTTAGTTAATTATAACTATTTCTTGGATATAAACATAACATATGATGGAGTGAACCACAATATTTTACTTGAAAACATAAGGACAGGAAAGTTCCTATGGACAGTCCCCTGCAATAGTTCCGCTCCACCCCCTCCGAGATGTGACAGCAACGCATTCCCTCTTACACCCCAGTCCCTCCCCCTTACTCCCTCCCTCTCCTCCTCCCCCTCTCAGGTGTTGTCATAGTAATACTTTTATTTTTTTGAAAACCAATGACAGTTTTGGTAGTAATGCTAGAACGATTATGTATTTTATTTATGCATTATTCCTAAATTTAGGGAATACAGTAGTTAAGTTATTTCACAAACATGGATACTTTAAAAACTTTCAATCATAGGATATTGATGTGGCCATGCTGTACTGCAGTTAAAGTGTAGAATAAGTTATAGTATCGACTTTTCCTCCAGGCAATAATAACATTTCTGTTTAAAGCCCATACATCATCAACAAATGATTATCCAGAAAAAGGTCTATCCATGGAGAGATAATCTACAGATCTACAGAAGCTAAGGCTAACAAAGACCCTAAGATCCACTCTAAGGTGAGATCGAGAGAAAAGAAAGAGTAGGGGTTAAAAGAGGAGAATAAGGGGTTAAGTAAGTAGCAAAACCTATCATTCGTGGGTTAGCATTCATTCAGAAAAAGAGAAAGAAAGACTCACCATCATCATCCGCCGGCCATTGCCGACAAGTCGGAAAAATAGTCGAAGAGAATAGGAAAGGGGTGAAAGATGAAAAGAAGTAAAATAAGAACGCTTACAAACCATGCAAACACAGTCTTAACTCAAACACTGTCATACCATGCAAACTACAGACATGCAAGTAAAGAGAGGATAAGAAAAGGGAAAAAAAAAGTAGTAAGAGTATAACAAAAAATGGTTTAGTTTACGCTACGAGCTACATCTACGTTCGTGTTAGTCTAATTTTTTTTTTCATAATTTTATTGCTGGCATATCACGCTGGCATGTCACAAGCTGGCATTAATCGTCAACAGACTCATCCTCGACCACCACCCCCAGAGCTTCTGTTGCTAATTATTTTTTTATTTTAAACAACGTTAATATTTTTAAAATGCCTATCTAAACGGTTTTTAAACATATTAACGCTGGTCGAGTTCACGACGGACGCAGAAAGATTATTCTATTTATCAATTACTTTAAACGTAAAAACGCTTTTAGCGATATTGGTAATGAATCGTCTGCCACGCAACTTAAATCCGTTATTACGAGTATTGCCATTATCGAAAGTGAATAGTTTGTCAAAATTTACGTTATCGATTTTATTAACGATTTTGAACACTTCAATAAGCTCTCCCCTTAATCTCCTAGTTTCAAGTGAATGCAAGTCTAACTCTTTAATCCTATCTTCGTACGACTTGTTGCGCAATGACGGAATTAGTTTCGTGGCGCGACGCTGAACCCTTTCCAACCTATCAAAATCCTCACGCAAATACGGGCACCAAAACTGAACGGCATATTCTACATGAGGCCTGACTAGGGACTTGTAAAGGGGCAATATAATATTCTTCGATTTAAATTTGAAATTACGCGCTATGAAGCCTAACATCCTATTAACTTTTGCGCAAGACTCCAAGCACTGGTTCCTAACTTTTAAATCCTTAGTTACGCGTATGCCTAAATCTACTTTCTCGTCAACGCTCGCTAACCGTCTATTGTCCATCGTGTACGTGTAATTATTGTTACGAGAACCTATGTGCAAAACTTTACATTTGTCTACGTTAAATTGCATCTGCCACTTATCCGTCCACTCCATAATCCTATTTACATCGTCTTGGATCCTATTTCTATCATCCACGTTAACAACTTTACCGCCTATTTTAGCATCGTCCGCGAATTTTGACACGTTACTGGTCAAGCCTACATCTATGTCGTTAATGTAGATTACGAATAGCAATGGGCCTAACACTGAACCCTGAGGGACACCGCTACCTACATCCAACCACCCCGATTCACTATCATTAACAACGACCCTCTGTTTCCTGGCACGAAGCCATTCCTCAACCAGTTAATCTTCTATACGGAACTGTATCGAATGCCTTCTTAAAGTCTAAATAAATAACGTCAGCCGCTCTATGCCTATCGTATTCGCGCACTATTCCATTATAAAATTCTAACAAATTAGTTAAACAAGATTTATGGCGTCGAAACCCATGCTGACTATTGTTAATCAAATCGCGACTTTCTAAGTGATCGATGATACGATCCCTAACTACGGATTCCAAAAGTTTACCAACAATTGACGTTAAGCTAATCGGCCTATAATTGCTAGCTACAGTGCGGTCGCCTTTTTTTTTTTTTTAAAATGGACGTAACGTTAGCTAATTTGAAGTCTTCAGGAATAATCCTCCTTCCAGTGACTGATTAAAAATCTTCGTTAAGGGGCCTACGATAACGTCTTTCAAATCTTTCAGATGTCTAGGATAAAGTGCATCAGGGCCTGGAGCCTTGCTAACTTTTAGTTTATCGATATAATGCGCAATTTCACATAGTTCAATTTTTTATTACAAAAATAAACATTATTCAAGTAAATTTAGGGATTTTCTTAAGAACATACAAAACATAATGTTCAAATTATAAGGAACTGACAATTGTTGAAGTAAATAAATATATATTTACTCTATCACAACCATAACATTATTATACACAATTACTAAATACTTGGTCCCAGGTCCGTGCACAGGACACTTCAGATGAGGGGGACTGAAAATTAACAAAAAGGGCACCATCTCTTCCCCCCCTCAAAAAAAAAAAGTCTCTTCACAGCATTTATTCGGATGTTATTTTTTATTTTTTTTTTTAAAAGGGCACTTCTGAGGCATGAACGGGCAAATGGAGGGCTCAAGCCCCTGTAGCTCTCCACTGCATGTGCCTGCAAGTTGGTCTATCCTCCATTATTATTAATGACTCTCGTAACCAAATTGGAACAGATGCCACGTGACTGTAGATGACTTGTGGGTTCCCACGGAAAAGTTCCCACTCTGCCATGGTGTGTGTTCCAGCAGGTGCCGAAATGTCTGCTCCTGCTTAGGCTCCCAAGCGTTAATCGCATTTACCCACACATTTTCGATGGGTTTTAGGTCACCCCTTGGTGGGCCAGTTCAGCAGCTCGACATCTCGCGTTTTCCGAAACCACCATCTTATGATCCTGGCAGTATGAACAAGGTAGTTATCCTATAATATATATATATGTTAACCCTCCGTCTATGGCCTTGGGTGGTTCGAGGTTGACAGGGGTTCTGGTTAGGTGGTAGCAACGGATTTTCTCACTTTGGGATAGCTGATACCGTGTAGGGAATCGCGGTAGTTTCTTTTATATTACACTTCGAATTCTTCTTGTAGTGGATCGGAGGATTCTGTGAAAACTTACTAAATTATCTGACGGTTCCCCGATTCTTCTTGTAGCGTATCGAGAAATTATTTACTCCATTTTAAAATTAACTTCTCTGGAGAAAGCAGGGCTCAAAGGAGAAGACAGAGATCCTCTGACTAAATTTTACTGCTTCTAAAATATTATAGGGAATGCTTCAGCCTCTAAGTCAGATCAGAATAATGAGAATGATAATTTGAAAAATTACAAGAGTTTATATACTAATACTAATTTGGTGACATCATTATTATTTAATGTTGACCTGTTTTGTTTTTTATTCTCAATAGGCTGAATTTTTTTGCTAAATATTTGAAGATAAAGGTAAATTTTGGCTGTAACATCATACTGGCAGATAAGCAAGATATTTGAAGACGAAGTCATTTTTCTTTTAAACAGTATATTGACAGATCTGATGGTATGATTTGCCGAGTTAAGTAAAAATGGAAATTGAAATATGCATTTTATTATGAATTAAAATTAAACATGTATATGAGCCAAAATTAAGTGCTTAAAATCTAAATTTAAGTGTTAATTTAGAGTTTTGGTAAGTTACGATTTCATCTTTTGCAACTAAGAGAGAATGCATAAAAAATTAACATTGCAGAATTTAACACGATTACATGATTAAGCTTAATCTAAAAAATGATTAGGTAATTTAAAAAAGAAATAATTCATCAATTATTTAGCAAGAATAAAATAAAGAAAATTTGAAAATTTTCCAAACTTGCCGAATTACAGTGTCCTTCGAATTTTGGGATCATTCGTGATGCAATACCTTTTGTTATATCGTGATTCGATATTAACACTTACAAATAAGTATTTTATTCTTCTACATTATGATGATTAATTTCAGCTATTGTGCGATCCCATGTAGACGGTTTGATCTCGTAATATCGTCGTTTTTGGTGTATTATTTAAAAAAGAAACAAAATTATTGATATACACGAACATTTTTGGAATGTGTTAATATATTTTTTAGTATTTATAGAGGAAATTTTATTAAAAATTAAATGCATGAATGGATGAGTGAGTCAGTTATTATATAAAAGAGAACGGATTAGGAGGGGGAGGTAAAAAGGAAAGAAGCAAAAACACAAATGACAGAAGTAGTTGATAGGGTGGGAGGAATGAGAGACATGGGAGGAAATAATAATCGGGGAGCAAAGGGGGGAAACAAAAGGGTCATGTATTAGAAGGGGAAGGAAAAAGGAAAGTAAGAGTAAAGGTAAATCGAAAGAAAATGACAAGGAGGCAGGAGGAGAGAGAGAGAGAGGAGGTGGGGATAGCGAAAGGAAAGGGGGAGGACGAGAGGGGGGAAATAGCGAGAGGGAGAGCGGGAGGAGGAGCGGGAGGAGGAGCGGGAGAGAGGGAGTGTTGGGGAGAAAGTGGGACTGCTTTGCTCCACATTTCGGAGAGGGTGGAGCGGAACTATTGCAGGAGACTGTACATATTAAACATATTGAGATTTTGGTATACCTGCCAATCTTTTTCAGTTAAGTAGGTAATGTATTTGTCTGTTTTGATTCTTCTTGCGGAGTGAGTCAGGGTTTCTTGCTCTCTCCTCTGCTGTTTAATGTATATATTGTTGGCTTAATTATTTCACTTACGAAGCAAAGGTTGAACATTGTACAGGTTAGATAATATGAGGATAAATAACTTAGTCTTTGCTGATGATATGCATTAATAAATCCTTCTGTTAAAGGTCTGGATTATCTTCTAAAAATCTCTGAATTATATTTGCAGGACCATGACATTCTTTTTAATGTTATCAAAACTAAGGTTATGCAATTTAATCCTAAAAAAGTTCTTATTAGTCAGATGATATTAGTTTCGAAATGAGAGGTGAACCAATAAAGGAAGTACAAGAATTTAAGTGTATGATTCAAATTAGCTCGCTCTTCTTAAATGACACCTCAGACATAAGAAAACAATATCAAATTTTCTGTGCTAAAACAAACATGACAATAAGGAACTGCGAATTCTATACAAGTTAAGTTAAAGACACCCTCTTTCGTAACATTTGGCTGCAACTTGGGGTGATTTATAAAAATTATTCTGGTACTATGAGGAATTAGCATGTTTCTAAAATTTAACTGATTTGTGTATAGGCTAGGTACCTTCCTGTTGAAATAAACAAAAAAAAACATCTCTATTGCGGATCATTCACAATCCATAGCCACTTAACCTAATATACAAGTACAATCTTACATACAGTATACACTGAACTTAATACAAAAATAAGCCAACATAGCCACTTAACCTAGCATACTGGCATACTGTTTGATTAACTACCTGACAATTTTATGTATATTGTTATTACATGAGACCAGTGTTGGGCACTAAAGCGTTAATCCGATAACAGTTAATTAACGAAGTTAACTTTTTTTAACGGACTATTAACGGAAGTTAATTTCCATTTATCGTTATCGGACCAGTTAACTTCCGATAACTCGATATTTAGTCTGTTAAAGTCCGTTAACACGTTAACTGCGAGGAGTCATTCACGGAAGATCACCGCTCCGCGAATGAATTCAAACCGCCATAACTTCAGTCTGCTTCCAGATCTCGCAAGGGAAGGTTGTGCGCTTTTTATTGAAGGTAAGAAGGTTCTTTTAACGTTAGTAAAAGTTCTATAATATTATATATATACTAATACGTATGGAGATACGTATGGTAAAATGTACGGTTGAGAAAAATTAATTTATAGTAATGACTAATGAATAAGTATTTTTACACTGCGTTAGTAAATCTCTAAAAAAGTATATATAGTATGTAAAATTTGAATAATAGTTTTTATTCACTGATTGTAATATGGTCGTCGAATTAAATAACAATTGCGTATATTACATAGACAAAATATTTTATAGACAAAATAATTCATGGACAAAGTATTTTTATTTTATAGACTAAATAATTCATAGATAAAATATTTTATAGATAAAATAATTACATAGAGAAAAATTACTTCTATTGAAAATTCACAGAAAAAGGTTAAGTAAAATAAAATATTTTATATAACGTAATATTATATTATATATTATAATATTATTATAATTAATATTATTTTGAATTAATTTTGCTATTTTGTTTGAATTAATATTTTATTAGTTTAGTTACATATTTTATACGATGATATTTTCCTTTTTTTAGGTTCTTCTGTATTATCGTCAACTAGACAGCGTTCAGTTCTCTCTTACCAAGCATTCTCTACAACTTTTAAACTTCAACCATGGAGCACCAAGAAGAAGTTCTCGACATTGAGATCGCCTCTGTCTCAGGCACTTCTGAGTCTCAGTCTGACCAGAAGCCTTTCCAAAACCCGTGGCCCCACCTGGAGCGCTACTTCAAGCTTAGCCGTCAGGACAAGCACAACAACAAAATACTCTATTTTGAGTGCCAAAAATGCCTCCCGACCAAGAAAATTGTTAAAGGCCATGTCAGCAGCCTTAGTAATTTGAAGTCACACTTCAAGAGGGCCCACCCATCCTTAGCTATTCAGTTTGAGGAGGATATCAAGGCTGGCTCAGGCCGTGGCAAGCGTCACTCCTCCGGCAGCAGCAGCGTGCGCAGCTCTGGCGCCACAATCCCCAAGCTGCCCGCCAAGAAAGTCCGGCAGCCCACCATAGGCGAGGCCCTGGGCTTAGCCAGTTCTGGCACTGCAGTACGCCAGTTCACTGTTGACGAAAAGATAGTCCGTCTTTTCGTCAACAACATACTCCCGCTCCAAGTGGTTGAGTCCGAGGAGTTTGTTGACCTGGTCAGGACCCTCAACCCAACAAAGGTCAGCATGTCCCGCCGCACCCTGGGCAGGCGCATTGATGACCAACAACGGGCAGTCGAGGAGGCCGTCATCAACACTTTTGATGGGTTGACGTACTTGGCGACCACTGCCGACTGTTGGACTGCTCACAATAGGTAATTATCTTTATCATTTATTTCTTTATAAATATTTATTGTACTAACTACATTTAATGAAGTTAGTACAATCGAGTAAATAAGCATAAAATGATAAAGAAAATAAATTGTATTCTTATGTGTTTCTTTGTTTTAGATCTTTCCTCGGCATGACAGGTCACTGGATTGACCCAACCACCAGGGCCAGGAAGCATGCTGTCCTCACCTGTACCCGTCTGACTGGTCGCCACACTTATGATGTCATAACGAAGATCATGGTCCAGGTCCATGAGCGCTTCAACATTCAGGACAAGGTAGTCAGGACAACCACCGACAACGGGTCCAACTTCGTGAAGGCTTTCACCCAGTATGGTGGCCAGGTGGAGCTGTTGCCTGACCTCGACAATGTTGCCAAACTGCCTGAGGCCGACTCAGACAACGAGGACGACACGGCTGAGGGTGACGACGCCATCAACATTGTAACCCTCGGCGAACTCCTTGATGAGGAACATGAGCACCCCATTCTACCAGTCCACATGAGGTGTGCGGCTCACACCTTCAATCTGGTGGCCTCCGTGGACTTGGGCGCGAACCTCCTCAAGCAGACGGGCCCCGACGTCGCTGCCTTCAACGCCCTCAACAAGAAAGCCCACGGCAAGGCTCACGCATTCTTCAATGCCCAGGGGAGGAGTCCTCAGATCGGCGACGCCATCGAGGAGGCACTGGGCAGGAGGCTGGTGGTCCCTGGCAAGACAAGGTGGAATGCCTTGTACGACTCCATCGTCGTCCTCAACAACATCCTGGCAGTGGCCAATACGAAGGCTGAGCTTAACAAGTTCCTTATACGCACGGAGAAACTCTCGCCCTTCAATGACCAGGAGATAGCCTTCCTGAAGGAGTGGGCCAAAGTCATGTCCCATGTGGCTATCGCCCTCGACACCATCCAGGGGAAGAAGAACGCCTACCTTGGAACCCTCCTTCCCACAGTGGCCATCACCCTCATGAAGCTCAGGAGCATGAGGAGCAGCTTGACCGTCTGCAAGCCACTGGTCGACGCCCTGGTAACAGCCGTCACCACCCGGTTCAACCACTACCTGAACGACCGGGACTGCCAGCTGGCAGCTGCCTTCCACCCAAAGTTCCGGCTCCACTGGCTGGGCAGGTTCGACAGCGACCAAACTGTCTCTGTCAGGGCCGCCATGGAGGACGAGGTCGAGAGAGCACTGAGGAACCGGAACGTTGACAGCACTACCAGCTCTAGCGACAGCAGCATGCCTGACGACCTCTTCGCTGGGTGGACGGCCGGTGGCTCAAGTACCAGTGTTAAGCAGAAGGCCAAGAGACTTGTCGACACTTGGCTGGACACTGATGGGAAGGTAGACATGGCCGACTCTGACTTCATGGGGGAGCAGATCTTCATCAACCTCTTCCTGAAGTACAATACGCCAATTCCGTCCTCTGCCGCAGTGGAACGGCTCTTCTCTCTCGGCAAGGACATCCTGAGGCCCAAGAGGTCAAGACTGGCAGTTGGGCCTAACTTTGAGAAGTTGGTCTTTCTGAAGGGCAACCAGCACATTATGTCATAGTCTTTAATAAATGTGCCTAAAATTTAATTTTACCTTTCAGTTCCTGCCATAATAATTCTCTGGTAAATTAAAATTTAGTTAATGGTTAGTGGTTACAAGGGTTTCAAAACATGTAATCAGTACATTTTTTATTAAAAATAAAAATAAAAATTATTAAGCAAAAAAGTTGCAAAACTTGATAAAAATACAGTTAAATACCTATTTATTGTTGGATTTTGCATAAATAAACATTTTCTATGGGTTTTAAAGCTTTTTTCCTTGATTTTTTTTAAATGTTAGTAAAGAAATAGTTATCGTTAACGGATTATCGTTAACTTCCGTTAACTTTGTAGTAAAATTATCGGATTATCGTTATCGAAGTTAACTTTTTGGTTAACGGTGCCCACCACTGCATGAGACATTTTATAACAGTTATAACACTTACTATAACATAGCCACTTATTATAACACTTATTATAACACAACTTAATATGCATATATAATCTTTGCTACATTATAAAAATAAGGTATTGTAAACCAGCAGTCGTCTAAACCAAGACTTCCATATAGGTGAGAGGTATACATTGTCTGAAGACAGGACATTGTACATTGTACAGTAACACATTAGAGCTGTTTTGGACCAAAGTAATGAAATTATACAGTATATATTCTTCCGGATTAACATTTGGCTGGTAGGTAGGTTACGCGAGGTAAACATAAAACTGGCACTGCACCATTTTGGTTCCCTAGATAGCATACGAAAAATATTATTATAAGCAACAGAGAGTTTACTCCTAGCAGTTTTTGTATAGTTCCACCACAGATGGGATGTATACAATGCAGTACAGTAAGTTCTAAAAAGATAAATTTTAACTGATTCTGAACACATACCAAATTTCCTTACTAGCATGTTACTCTGTATATACAGCTCTTTACCTTGCCTCTCAATATCGAGTTCATCTCGCAGCTCATGAGTAATTACATGACCTAAGTATTTACATGTGTCTTTGACGGGTATTGTCTGACCATGATACATGTTTCAGTAGATTACACCTAAAAATCAAAATACAACTCTTTGCCCCATTATAGGTGATGTCATTTTGTTCACATATCTCTAATAATACTCTCAGCCCATGGGGAGAGGGTGACAGAAGAACAAGGTCATCAGCATACATTAAATGATTAATTTTTTCCTTTCCAATGACACAGCCAGTACGTTCAGTTTTTAGTTCATTGGTAAGGTCATCCATGCATATACAGAAAAGATAGGGTGATAATATACCTCCTTGCCTAACACCATTAGTTACCTTAAAACCTGGTGATACAGTGCTTTTCCATCTTACAAACATGGTCTGCGCTGTATACCAGAATGCAGGTATCCTAAGTATATATTTAGGTACCCCTCGACACAAGAGTTTCTTGACAAGTTTGTGATGGTTAACTCTATCAAATGCTTTTGATGCATCCAAAAAACAGGAATATACATTGCTACTTGACATCTTGTACTTTAGGACGGCTTCCTTTAGCATATAAATACACATGTCAGTACCATGTTTCACTCTAAAGCCAAACTGATTGTCATAAGTCTGCAAGTAAGTACAGTACTTATCCTATTATAAATAACATATTCTAACACCTTAGACAGTATACTGGCAAGTGCTATTGGCCTATAATTATTCTTATCACAGATACTAGCGCCCTTATTTTTAATAACTGGCAACAATACAACTGAAAAAAGTGGACTGTGGCAAGTACCCCTGTATCATACAGCTTGTGAAACACATTGCAAGCATAGGTATCATACGAGGGCTACAACATTTTAAATGTTCTTCCACAACTTTTGTTATTATCTAACTTATGAATAGCCTGCCAGATTTCTGAGTCATTAATTAGTAGTTCCTCAGCGCGTTCTACATTTAGGCATATATTTAGTCTATCACCCCCCACCCCCGAGACAATTAAATAGGGTTTCATAATGATTTTTCCACAGTTCTGCAATGTTTTTTGAACCATGTACACCCTCTATTATGATACATTTGGCAAGGTAAGATTATTATTGTTAATTTTATTAACCTCCTTCCAGAATTCCCTACTGGAAGTATTGCTATTGCCTAATTTTATGGTTAGAGATTCTCTTCGAAGATTTTCTTCATTTTAATTTATATATCTAAGACCACCCTTGAATCTAGCACGAGTTCTATTTTTCAGTTGGAAGAGTTCTCCCTGCCTAGGTTTCCCCATAGCAACCCATTCCACGAATACATTTTTTTGCTACATCGTACAGATCAGCACAGTATTCTGCCCGCCCTGGATTGACATTTACTTTCCCCCATTTTTTATTCTTAAAGCTACTTCCACTCGCAGCCTTAATGGCATGTTCAAGCTCACCGTAATACTTATTTAAGAGATCTATATGTTCTATGAGGGTCACTCAATATATTTTGCTACACCTTTTTTTTCTTTCCAAGTTTCCTTGTAAGTTTCAGAAATTTTGTACACAGGTAGTTACATACCTTTTTTACAAGTTTTTATTTTCCCACATAGTCTCCATCCTTTTCTACGGCTTTCCTCCGCCTCGAAACAAGGGCCTTTATTCCTTGATGATAAAAGTCCTCTGGGTTCCGCTGGAGCCACCTCTTAACATCCTCAACAACTTCACCGTCACTCTGAAACTTTCTTCCACGAATAGCATCCTTCATTGGCCCAAACAAATGGAAGTCTGAAGGTGCCAGATCCGAGCTGTATAGAGGGTAGGGTAACACAGTCAAGTGCATTTTTGTAATGGCCTCTCTTGTTTGCAAACTGTTGTGTGGTCTTGCGTTATCGTGCAAAAGAAGGACGTCTTCCAGTTTTCTTTCCGGTCGAACTCGCTTTATACGTCTTTGGAGTCTCTGTAGGGTAGCAATATATGCCTCTGAGTTGATTGTTTGTCCTTTCTTCATAATGTCCACCAGAATCATACTTTTCATGTCCCAGAAGATGGTGGCCACAACCTTTCCTGCAGAGGGAGCCATTTTGAACTTTTTCTTGCGTGGGGAGTCTGCGTGATGCCACTCCATGGATTGGCGTTTTGTTTCAGGTTCAAAGTGGTGTACCCAAGTCTCATCCCCAGTCACAATTCGTGAAAGGAAGTCATCCCCTTCTGTCTCGTATCGAACCAACGACTCAGTAGCAATTTCTTTTCTTTGGGCTTTGTGATCTTCAGTCAGTTCGCGAGGAACAAACCGTGAACACACTTTTGAATATCCCAGTTGCTGAATTATCGTATTCACACTTTCTTCACTAATTCCTAACTCCAGTGATAGCTTCTTGTATGTGATGCGCCGATTTGATCGAATGATGCTGTTAGCACGTTGCACAGTGTGCGATGTCACAGCCGATGACGGGCGACTGCTGCTTGGTTCATCATCGAGGCTAGCTCTCCATCTTTCCGATGATCTCACACGTTTAGATCAGAGTCCAACTATGCTTCGATCAACAACAGCATCTTCGTAAACGTTTTGTAGACGTTTGTGAATAATTCCAACTGTTTCCTTTTCTGCAGTTAAGAACTCGATAACAGCTCTCTGTTTACAACGCACATCAGTGTCAGACGCCATTTTCGAAACCGCGTTAACCATCGGTTTTATACAAGGGAGTTTAAAAGCGGTTTTATACAAGGAGGGGAGGTTCAAACTGGAAAAATCCGGTTATGTGAATCGCAGAAAGTTCAAACTTACGGCCCAAAAGACATTTCAGCCCCATGGTCTATTATTTAGCTGAGAAAAAAGATGGGGCAAAATATATTAAGTGCCCTAGTACATCATCACAGGAGGAATTCTTACAAGCCAAAGCTTCTCCAGGAATCCTCACAAGCCTTAGTAGTGCATTAGTCTGTATTGTAGAGTAACTTACCTCAGAGTGACTAAGATTTGACCAGTTAACATTATAGTAATCAGCATTATCACAGTCATTGTCTAAGTCAGGTGCTACCATACAATCAATCCCTACTACAAATGGGATATGATCAGATTCAAATACATCACAAAGTATGGACATGCTATTGATTATATTATAACCATCGTGGGAGGCGATACAGTGGTCTAGCCACGAGTGAGTCCCCAGGCATCACTACCATATATAAATGAGTCATTAGGTTAGTAGCAATTTACTGGAAAGTTTGTAGTCGCATGCCTTCCAGTAACTAATAAAAAGCTTAGCAAAATCCGAACCAGGTTTAGTGATATTGCTTTAAAATCACAGTTATAGCTACTAACAATGAGTTTGTGAAACTGGGCCATTATTTTTATACATACTATCACTGTTCTTACTGAGTGTCTCCCTGGGATTGCATGGTGGAGTCTGCTTACGCGTATTTTTGTGGACTGAGTTTTTCCTGAAGTTCATGTTATACCAACTATAGAAGATTCCTTCGGGCCAGACTTCTGGCCCCATAAATACAGAGGGGTCGTCACATTCTGCCTTAATGTAGAAAGAGCTGTAGTTATCTGGTCGTTTACTAGTTAATTTGGAGCAGGTAGTCCCAATTTTCGTCATTTCACGCAGGTATTCTTCTAATTCTGAAGCAGATTGGTCAGGTGGGAAACGGGAGGCAAATACATGGGCCTGCCGAGATATTTTCACTGCCTTAATTGTTGTATTCATTGCTAGCCCTAGCCGTGATTCTCTTCTGGATGGAGAGGGGTTCCCAGAGTCCTGTTTCTTTTTCTGACGCAAACCCCTTTTACTAACTGTTGTCCACCCATGCCCTATATTCTGCTCACCAGGGTGACTAGCTGCCGAGCATATTTGAATAGTCCCTTGAGGTATGGCCACATTACTAATGGTCTCAGTAGCATTGCCTTCCGTTGCAGTTAATTTGTTGTTTATTTGTGTTGGAGAGCTGTGAGAGAAGATGGTGTGAGAATAGGAGCGGCAGGCCTCCTGTCCTGAGGATCACTATGCTGTGTCGTTGTGATGGCGATATTCCTGTCTGGCTGGGCAGTTTGCCTGCTGCTCATCTCAGCTTCCAAGTCTGAGATCCTAGGGGTCAGTTTTCTGTGTTCCGAGGTTATGCTGCTACATATATCTTTTAGCTCTCTGTTTTGGCCATGCTGGGTATGCAGGCCACCTTTCAGTAGCTGCACCTCATCCTGAAGTGATTCTATTTTACTTAAGAGTACAGTCACATCAATAGAGTCGAAACGTATGGGTGGCAAGTCCAGGTTCTCACTTGCAAATCTGGCTCTATCGTTAGTAGCCTTTATTTCCAAAATCTTTTTAATAAAACTATAATAGTTTTAGGTTGGTAGGTATATTATGGAAACAATAGTTAAGAGTCCAAGACTAATCTAAGTCATAATATTTGATTTAAAGAATTTAGTGGTATTTAACCTAGTGCTTAGTGGATAAAACAATTTTATAGGTACCAGATTGAGTCGTCTGAATGTTTTGCCAATAACGTAAAATTTAGTTGAACTAGAGTTGATAGCTTTTGGACAAGTATTTTAATAAATTAAGGAATCTAAGAAGGATCTAGGAGCTTATCAAATTTTTCACGTGATGACTGTATTAACATCCCCCTCCAAGGGCGGATCTAGGAGGGGGGGAGGTCGGCGACGTCCAGACCCCTCCCCCTCAATTTCTTGCAAGTGCCCTTTTTTCAAGTGCAAGTGCCCTATTTGAGTGATGTGTTTGCCTCTGAAAACAAATTTTGTTTTTGTAAATAGATTATGGTTATTTTATTTTATTCAAATTCTATTTTGAGTCTTTATCTGTATACATTGTACTTCCAAATTTGTAGTTGCAGTGACTTTCATAGGTGCCCTTAGTACTGGTGCAGCCATATCACTTTTTTTATCTTCATTTTATTCTGATAACAAGCCCGTAGCCAGGGGAAGGGGTCGAACGACCCCCCTCCGTTCGACCCCCCCCCCCTTCACAGGAAAGATATAACATCATTTAGTAAATAAACACTTACATCTTTTTTGCATTTTCTTTTGAAACTTTACAAACTTCTCTAAACTACTCTAAACTCCCTCTGCAGTTACAAGGTCGTTGCGCCAAAAGGTCCGCCTTTCTACAATTTCGAGCCCCCCTCCCCTTGGGAAGTCCTGGCTACGGGACTGGATAGTTCTTTTAATTGGCAAGACGTTTGTAATTGTTTGAAAAATTTTCTGTAATAATTGCTGTACCCAAATCAGATTTTTATTTTGTATCATATTTTAATGAAACTGATTTAATAAAACAATACAATTGATTTTACACTCGCTCATTCATGGTCTGTTTTAAGAAACAATTTTTAGTACTGTGCCCTTTTTCTTTGGACACCCCCCCCCCCTTACTGAAATGCCTAGATCCGCCCTTGCCCTCGACCACTGAATTTAGGCGACTTTGGGTTTGGAGAATATCTGTATAGGAGACTATCCTCAATGTTTATTAGTTGGTGTTGGAATCTCTGTAACTATAGGAGAGAAAATCGTTATCTTGTACCATTGAGCCCAGTAGTATCCTCGCAAAAATGTAGAATGCAAATCAATTGAATGCAACATTATCAGTAATGGGAGGGAGGGAGTTAGCCCCTCCAAGGGGAGTATGCAACAAGGAGGGAGAGGAGGTTAGACCCTCCAAAGGGGGTATACATAAAGGGATGAGAAGGTAACCTAATCAAACAAGGGAGGAGAGTGGGGGTTGAAGAGGGCCCGGGGGCAGACCCTCCAAAGGGGGTAACCTAACCTAACAAGGGTAATAAAACAATAAAACACAAGAAGAAAAAAGAGGATGAGAGAGAAGGGAAGATGTTCTCGCTGGCATGTCTCGGCGCATAATGGAGTTTTGACCAGCCATCCTGGGCAGCTTTAGCATCAGAGCCAGTTGGCTTAGAAACCTGAAGAAAGTGTGCCAATCGTACGGCGTAAACAGCCAGTTTCTTTAGAGGGGGACACACACACACACACACACACACACACACACACAATCTTAACAAACCTTCCTGGGCGGCTTTAGGATCATCATATATAGGCTAACTGGAACGGCACCACCACTCACAACAAATTCTTAAAGTAAAATGTAGCCCTAGTGGGCTTCCGAGCCTGCGCAAGTCGAAACAGCCAGAGAATACAGCCAGTCGCCTTAGACACACACACACACACACACACACACACACACACACACACACACACATACTGTATCGTTTAAATATATACCCTTCATTAATATTTGTTTGAAACAAAACGCAACTACCAGGGACACTCAATATATTTTGCCCCACCTTTTTTTTTTCTTTCCAAGTTTCCTTGTAAGTTCCAGAAATTTTGCTCGTTATTCACAAAAGTCCCTGTTGATGACCTACTTGACTTTTTAAAAGATAAGATCTCTGAATATTCTTTCCCTTTCAACACAACACTCTTATTGAGTTAATTAAGCTTTGCGTTAAAGATTGTAAATTTCAGTTTGAAAATAAGTTTTATGCTATGTCGTTTGGATTGGCGATGGGAAATTCCCTCTCACCGGTATTGGCTGACTTATATATGGAATATTTTGAAAGCAGAATTTTTCCTACTATTGTTAATTTTAACTTTGTTTGGTACAGGTATATGGATGATATTTCATGCCTTTGGCCTAATAATTTGGATGTTGAATTTTTTCTTGGTAGGCTCAACAGTTTAGTCCCATCTATTAAGTTCACGGTTGAAAAAGAAAATGACGGAAGCTTATCTTTTCTGGATCTAAAAATTCGGAGATGCTTTAATCAGTTCAAATTTGAAGTTTATCGTAAGCCTACTAATAATAACTCTTATGTGCATTTTTATTCCGACCATCATCCCGCAATTACATCTATTTTCTATGCTATGTTTCTTAGAGCATTGAGAATTGTCAATCCTGAATTTTTAGATTCCGAGCTAGCAATATCATGAATATTGGTACAAAATTATGTTATTCTATTTCATTTTTAGATAACTGCCGTAGGAAAGCCAAGAATAGGTATTATAATAGTGTAACTGTAAAGGAATTTGAGCGTAAAAATATTCTTAGCCTACCTTACCATGTAAATTTTCAATATTTTCCGACATTACTAAAAGCAATTAGTATCAATGTAGTCTTTAAGTATAATAATACTGTCAAATCACGCTTAGTAAAGAATAGCCCGGATAATGTGGTTGGTTGTGTGTATTCGATCGGATGTACACAATGTGACTTAGTATATATAGGCCAAACGGGTAAAACGTAAGATATTAGGGTAAAACAGCATAAATATGCGTGTAGAAAAGCAAATAATTTGAATGCACTGTTTAACCATATGTATAGATGTAATCATAGTATTAAGTGGGATAGTTCTAAAACTCTTGTTAAAAACAGATATAATCGAAAGAATTCGAGAATGTGCATTTATCCATTTTAAAAATAATTTCAATAACAGTACGGGAATGTATAAAATTGACAATATCCTGTTAAAATACATTTTGCCTCTAATCAACTCTTGTTAATCTTGTGTTAATCTCTTTGTTTTTCTGTCCCGTTGTATATATTTTTGGTCATCTTGCCACCACCTTTCATTCATTCCCTGACGAGGTATACGTCTGAATACACGAAAGGCCTTGGAATAATTTTTATTTTTTCTTGTGGGTTTGCATCATATATATATACGCATAAAAATGAAAAATACACCCATATATATATATATATATATATATATACAAACTCAGAATGGTCCCCATATATATATATATATATATGCCTAAAAAATAATACAGCTAGCACAGAAGAATTCTGTATACAACAGAATACACAACACATGGTTAATATATATATATATATATATATATATATATATATATATAAAATACACACTTTAAGATATACCATGCTTAAATAAAATACTAAACTCACACGTAATCGAGTCTACAGTTACATCCTCAATGCTTTGTATTACACAATAAATGCGATTTAACATTAATTCACCACTCAAAGTATGCGGATGTCTATATTCAATATAAAGGACTTTCAGCTCGTTTAACACTATTTTGTACCCACTTTACAATTGGGAGTCAAACTATCACGCTCTTTAAACGTGGATAGAATACAATAAAAAGCACGCACAAAGATGGCATCGTTTGCTACATCATCACCATTAAATTCAAGTTTATAAACACACCTTTCCAAAAGAAGATTTATTCTTTCCGCGCCGAGCTTATCAACTGTAAAATCTTCTTCAGAATTCATATCGGCAATTGAAGTACGTTTCTAAATCGTGTCGACAACTGCGTCTTATATAAAGAAATAATTCTTCAGGGTAAACAGTGAAGGTGAGTTCAGGCCTGTAATGCTCAAGTCCTTTTACCAAAGTTTATGATATTTCGAGGAGTCTCTACCTTCTAAATACGCATTCAGGTCCAAACCATTCTCGCTTTGTTCGGCCCTACACTTAGTAAAATCATCGAGCAGGACAGTGTACGCGTATTCAAGCACCGTGTCAAAATAACGCATATCAACAACATGCTCGTCTAATATAGGTTTTGGTTTGCGGAAACCGATGACTTCAAACATTCTGTCGAGAATGAAACGGTTTCGCGTGGGGATAAGGGCGTTATTGTCAGCAGAATTCTTCCACATCAGCCGTATATCAACGCATGGTTGGTTTGTATCACGAGTTATGTACAGCGTACAAATAATGGTGTATGAGGGTGCATCACTAATCTGTTCTCTTTTTGTGCCTACACCTACAGGTATTTTATAACTGTTCTCACCCCACTTCTCAACCATCACGAAAATTCTGTTCATCTCCTCAACACTTAAACAAATAACATTCCGTTTACCAGAGTTTTATTGTCTACATTTCGTTTCAAGTACATAATTAATAGCACCAGTATTACGCCTGAACACACGCACAAACTTCAACACTGACACGTCGTATGCTGCATTAAGGATACTGCTCAACGGAAGCGCCATCTTTTATTAGTCTTCTATTAATTCTGTGAGGAGAGCACGTCCAGTCGGCTAAAGCTCTGAGGTGACTATGAGCCGCCGGTGCGCTGTTTGGCTCGGCCGGAGGTGTGAGGGGAATGAGTCACACGGGATGCGCCATGAAAGTTGCAAAGCGTTAGTAATACAGATTCGTGTACGGGGGTGTTCCAACATGAAAGAATCGAGGCGCGCTGGTGAATCATCCGAATATTTAAAAAAACTGTATCCTATTATACCGGGTAGGCGTTTAAAGAATTTTTCCATCTGCGATACATGAAGTAATATCGGCTTTGATGTTTTATCATACACACTTCCCAGAATGCTCACCAGACATCTTCGGTCAGGGGTAACTGTATTCAACATTGTACTTTCTCGAACTATGCACATTTATTAACACTCTGGCGATCTATTTGAGAGGAACATGTGTCCATACTTATCCTTTTTGTTGGACAAGCGATACTCATCCCTAAACTCTACTAAAAACTCGCACAAACCTTTAGCTATAACCTCGCTGCGAACCTCATCATGATATACATGGATGTAGTGGTAGAAATATTTTAAACTGTCCATAATGACAAGATTTAAATTCTCCATCGCACTGTACGCTTACTCGTTATGATGTAACATGGCATAATACCTCTTGTCACACCAATCATTAACAAGGTTCACAACACAGATCCGCTTTTTCTCTTCTGCGTGTGTTGATTCTTTCACTTCATGGTGTATGTGTTCCTTTACACAGTTTAATCCTACAACATATTCCATTACATCGTTTGAGCCACGAAAGACCGCTAGAAAGCTAGATGGACGTTCCCCTTGTTTGTATTCTGAGCAGACATACTCCAAAGGCTATTTAGGCACAACTTTGCACTAAAACGCTTGCCAGGGTTCCTCACAATTTGGCCACGTTCAAGTTGTATCCCTTCACGATCACGGTAGCGTTGAATAGGCGCCGATTTTTCATTTTCGGTCTTAACTCCTCGCGGGTAGCCTGAGGATTCTACTTTGTCCTTCAGAAACGTATTTATATATGGCGTGAAAAGGTTGGGGAGCTTCTGAAACCTCCACACCTTATATATTTTTAATATTTTGTACCCGTCCGTGGCGAAGGGCTAGGGACAACTCAGGATTTGTATATACGCCTCTGATTTTCCTCTGATTGATTGTGTGATTACAGTCCCCACAGTCCTCTGCACACTTCACACACAGATGGACCATGAGTTTGGGGTCTATAACAACGAAAGAAAGACCAAAGTAGCTCTCACTCAAATTAACTGAGAGCTCTTCGATGGTAGGCATGACAGGGCCCACGAGTTTTTCAGGCGCGCCTACGGGATACGGATTGTTCTTCATCACGTAAGGGTATAATGAGCAGAAATCGTATAATAAATCTTCACCCCATCCGTAGGTGGAAAGTATAGTTTGAATGGGTTTGTACGTCCTCCAAACAAGCTGTCATCGCATTTGACATATTGGGACATGTTGCTGGTAAAGTACCTCATCGTTGTCATCATTCACGGTTCTGGAGAAGAAAAACAAGATTGTAGAATATAAGGAGCAACACTCAAAATTTTATTATATTTTGTAAATGTCCCACTTAGGAGTGACGTGTTAGAGATGGATTTTGTAGAGAAATTCAGGTTCACAAACCCTTCTACATGCATTATATCCGGTCCTACAGGCTGTGACAAAACCGTGTTTATGCTTAAAATCATTAAAGATAAGGACGAACTGTTCTCAAATTTTGTGTACAAAGTCATATGGTGCTATTTGGCATACCAAGCCGTATTCAACGAATACCAAGATGATATTTTGTTCCACAAAGGCGTTTATGATGTTGGTTCTATAAAGGGTGATGAGAACACGGTTACAACACGGTTGTAATTGACGATCTCATGTTAGAAATGGACAAAACGTTTGCCGAGACATTTACAGTATTCTCCCACCATCTTAACATGAGCGTGTTCTTCATCAATCAAAACCTGTTTTTCAAGAATAGATACATGCGTGATAACTGATATATCGCTAAATACACACTATCTAGTCTTATTCGCACAACTTAGAGATGTGGCACAAATTGAGATATTAGCCAATCAAATGTTCCCGTTCCCGAATCAGCGTAGGGAGTTTTTGGAAGTTTATAAAGAAGTTACAAGTCGACTTTACGGATATTTGATTTGTGACCTCTACCCGCGAAACACGTTTAGGGTGCTTCTAAGAACGAATATATTCCCAAACGAGGCTGAAACGGTGTACATCCCAGAATGACAAAGAGATTAAAGAAATACCGTGAATTAATAAAAATCTATCAACGACTGCCGCGCACTCTCCAACGGCTGTTTGTTAAAAATATTGACCCAGACTTTTTAAATTGCATCTTTGAAATATGCCTTAACTTTATAAAATGAAATGTACCAATGAAGGCCACTCAGAGGTCATGCTTACGTCGTTACAAGAGCATAATACGCGCACTCACTCGTAAAAAAACAGTGTGTGGGAAACAAAAAGCGAATTATTGTGCAAAGAGGCGGATCGTTCCTCCCCATCTTGTTTTCAGTTTTGGGGCTTTTATTGTCTAGTATAATATAATCAGTGGTGGGCACCGTTAACCCAAAAGTTAACTTCGATAACGATAATCCGTTAACCCCAATTTTTAACTCCGATAACGATAATCCGATAATTTTACTACAAAGTTAACGGAAGTTAACGATAATCCGTTAACGATAACTATTTCTTTACTAACATTTAAAAAAATCAAGGAAAAAAGCTTTAAAACCCATAGAAAATGTTTATTTATGCAAAATCCAACAATAAATAGGTATTTAACTGTATTTTTATCAAGTTTTGCAACTTTTTTGCTTAATAACTTTTTTTTATTTTTAATAAAAAATGTACTGATTACATGTTTTGAAACCCTTGTAACCACTAACCATTAACTAAATTTTAATTTACCAGAGAATTATTATGGCGGGAACTGAAAGGTAAAATTAAATTTTAGGCACATTTATTAAAGACTATGACACAATGTGCTGGTTGCCTTTCAGAAAGACCAACTTCTCAAAATTAGGCCCAACTGCCAGTCTTGACCTCTTGGGCCTCAGGATGTCCTTGCCGAGAGAGAAGAGCCGTTCTACTGCGGCAGAGGACGGAATTGGCAGACTGAAGTTATGGCGGTTTGAATTCATTCGCGGAGCGGTGATCTTCCGTGAATGACTCCTCGCAGTTAACGTGTTAACGGACTTTAACAGACTAAATATCGAGTTATCGGAAGTTAACTTGGAGATACCCAGACTCGTCTGTTACGCATTGTGTACATTCCTGAACATAGAGGAAAGAGTTTGAGCATTACATATGATAAACCTCATTATGTCAAAGTTGCACCTAACCGATTAACCAGTATCTCAGTATATATAAGAAAGAATGATGGGGGAAAGTTTCCATTCGGTTACGGGAGCTTAACCGTGAAACTTCACTTCCGGAGTGTTGCTACAGAATGACACAGAGGCCAGTTTCCGTCTACCGAGGGATGAGGTACCAATGTGAAAGCGGCATCGGATCAATTTTTTTCGGCGATCTGCGCACATCTGTGCCCTTATTGAAAAGTGGGGCCAAATATCTTGGAAAGAAAGCCCTACAATCAGGACTTAACACATTTGAAGGTATAATGTCAGGTATCAGGCCTAAAGTAGCTTTCAGAAAACATTTACGGCATACACGGGATGAAATCGTCGAAGATTCAAAGAGAAAAATGCGGGGTGAGGGTTTTTGAAGAAAGAAAAAACAAAAGGTTACTATAAGAAGAAGAAGAAAGCGTACTGTACGGCGTGGAACTAAAAGGATAGCTACGCATATAACTCGTGGTGTAAAGCCCGGAAAAGGACTTCAAAAAAAAAAAGAAATGGTCTAAGCGTATGAAACCGGTCGTGGACTTATTTTTTAAAAACTAATATAAGGTAAATCTGATACAGCTGTCTCTCATAGGTGATTGTAGAACTGAAGTGGAAGGATGCATTAACGGTTGCTACGGCTCATTTTATGCACCCCCACAGTTTGGAATGCTGCAAATCCGAGTTAAGTCTGTTTGATGTACCTCCAACGCAAATAAGTATTGTGGAGACCGAATTCGTCACAATTCATCCTCTCAACGCTATTCGGTCAACGACTGCCCCTGTAGAGTTCATGATTTCTTCGTCAGGGAACCATTTTTTTGAACGTTCAAACGTGTTTCTTTACACTAAACTAAGAATTGCACATTAGGATGGCACAGATTGTGAAGAGGGTTATGCAGTATATCCCGAAAACAACTTCCTACACACGCCGATAAATCAATGTGATGTGTACCAAAACCAAACTAACGTTTCAGCAGGCACTAGTTATCATTATTATAAAGCCCATTTAAAAACTGTTTTAAACTTTACGAGAGATGCAAAAGAGACACATTTGGCGGCTCAGGGATATTATTACCCAAAAATTGATGGACAGTGTAAAAAATAAATTTAAAAATTCTAAAAAGAAAATTTACGATTGCTACGCAAGGCGACACTCTGATTTTTTGTCACAAAGAAAACTGCTTTTAAACGGTGTTGAAATGAGGATCAAAATTACACGTACAGACCCCGAGATAGGCTTAAAACTGGATGAGGGTAGCGAGCAGTCTATCAAGCCTACTGTTGTACACATTTTAGACACGTATCTTAGAGTTCGACACGTGAAACATCCGCCACCAAGCAGTTGGAAATTGAGAAGCGCTTGTTGAAAGATACAGTTAAATATCCAATGAAACCCATGATTTTAAAAACGCATACAATCACGGCGTGTGTAACTACCAAGCAGATAGAAAATGTGTCCTTGGGTATTCTCCCACAGCGCGTCCTTATTGGCTTGCTCGATCATAAAGCTATGGTTGGTGAGTACAAGAAATCGGCTTTCAAATTCCAAAATTTCGGTTTGAAAAGCGTGAATTTACATATTAATGACGCGTCTGTTGAGGGAACTTTAGAAGTGAATTACTCTACAAACACCGAATTTTCTTTATGTTCAGGCGCATACCACAATCTAGCACGTGATATTAATGGCTGTGATGTATTTGGTTCGGGTGTGACTATGGATGAGTTTATAAATAGAAACACATTGTATGCTTTTGAACTATCGGCTGATCAGTGTGGCAGTGGAAGCACACATCTGAATCCCCAGTTACATGGCAGTTTTGGGGTAAGATTTTAATTTGGTGAAGTATTAACCAATCTGATAAGTGTGCTGTTTTACATGGAAAGTCAGAACATCGTCGAAATTGACCGTTTAAGAAGTGTATCTGGTGATTTTAAACAAAATAATGGATTCAATGGCGGTATGCGAGGTAATGATGCAGAATTATTTCACGCGAAACATATTCGTTGGGAGTTATGCAAAAAATGAAAAATTGAAACAACTGATTACGAAAAAAAATGCTGCATTTATAGTAAACACCGGTTCCCCCGTAATTGCGATCTTTATAAAACAGCTATGCATACCGCGAATCGTGTGGAACCC